>ML395176.1:29944-64006 GCA_005239525.1 Nicotiana knightiana | reverse complement strand
GGGAGTAGGTGCGACGCGAGGTGAGTCTCCTTTCTAACCTTGTAAGAGGGAACTGTCCCCCTAGGTGATTTAAATGCTATATGTGATAATTGTGGGGGCTACGTACATACAAAGTGACGACAGTTCATACGTAGCGGCTTACTGTTATGTCCGGGTAGTTTGGCCCACATCATGTCTTGTGTTTTACTTGATATGAACTATATGCTTAATAAATTAAATGTTACATGTGGCTTATTTCCCTGAGGTCATGGAATTTGAGAAAACTTATAAGGAATTGTTCACTGAAAAGTAATTTAAAAAGGAATAATGTGTGTGCATGTGACCGCTTCGCAATTTACATTCCGTGAGCAGAGTGTGATTTCCCCCACTCTTATGGGAATGGCCATACGGCATGGCGGATTGAGAGATGCACTTTTGGTTTGGGTCATTCGATCCTCGGCAGTGCATAGAGAGGATTAGTTTATGGCAAAGATGCACTTTTGGTTCAGGCCGTTCGATCCTCGACAATGCATAGATGTGGGTACTTTATGGAAAGGTGCACTTATGGTTCGGGTCGTTCGACCCTCGGTAGTGCACGGACATGACTATCTTATGACTGCGGCTGGCTGTCCTTACCCTGCATGCGCATGATTTATTTGTTACTAAATTCATGGACATTGATTTGACAGATATTTGGGGGAAGGTGAAGCACTAATTGTTTTATTCATTCCCAGTACTTCCTTGGATTTCAGTGCCTTATATATATCCGTTGCTTCACTGCCTTTACATTCCTACCGTTTCCATCATATTCTATTAAATTATACTGTTGGACCTCAGTGAGTGTCCAGTCAACCTCCCGTCACTACCTCTTCAAGGTCAGGCGGGATACTCACTAGGTACATATATATTTATGTACTCATGCTATGCTTCTGTACTTAATTGTACAGGTTCTGAGGCTGGTGCATCTGGTTGTCGGACCGGAGCTTGATTTTTATTATAGACGGACCTGACTTCACAATGAGCTGCTTTCTCCTGGGGATCTCCGGCAACACCATGGGGTTTCTTTTGTTTATTTCCCGTCTATTTCCTTCAGACAGTGGGACTGTATATTATATCTTTTGTATATTCTATTAGTATGCCCATAGGACTTGTGACACTAGTTTCTGGCATATACGTGATATTTATTATGGATTTCAGGTTTGTATATATATATTGGCTCACGCCTCTTCATGATTGATTTTGATTAAAAACTGGCTAATTATCCTTGTCGATTCATGTTTTAAGTTTTCAAAACTGAGTATATGTTGAAATGTTTAATTTAATAAGAAAGAACCCTTAGTAAATTGAGTGTTGGATTGCCTGACCCCGCTGTTGGGCGCCATCATGACCTAAATTAGGATTTTGAGTCGTGACATTCTTCTTTCGCTGACCAACATTCCGGTCGTCCAGCAGCAGCAGCAGCAGCTCCCACTAGAGCAGAGGCCGAGGCCGGGGCAGTGGCAGGACTCAGCCAATTGCTCAGGTAGCAGCCCCAACTGTGGAACCTCAAATCGAGATTAATGAGGGGGTTCAAGCTTAGGACGTTCCAGCGGGACCAACTCAGGTCCCCGAGGGGTTTATTGCTACCCCAATTTTTCAGGATGCCTTGGTCCGTTTAATGGGCATTATGGAGAGTGTTGCCCAGACTGGCACATTCCCTATTGCAGCAATCGTATCTCAGGCTGGAGGAAAGGGTCCAGACCCCTGCTACCCACACTCCGGTTCAGACTACTCCTTAGGTTCATACCCCAGCAACCAATCCAGTTGGGGTAATTCAGCCAGTTGTAGCATTGCCGCCCGTTAATGGGGCAGCCATGTCCTTAGATGCTTTGTGGAGACTGGAGAGGTTTATCAAGCTTTTCCCTGTTCACTTCAGTGGTGCTACTTCAGAGGACCCTCAAGAGTATCTGGATAGTTGTCATGAGGTGTTGCGTAATATGGGTATTATGGAGACCAATGGGGTCAATTTTGCTGCTTTTCAGATGACTGGTTCTCCCAAGAAATGGTGGAGGGATTATCTGTTGACTAGACAACTAGGTTGCCTGCCTTGACTTGGGATCAGTTTTCTCATCTCTTTATGGAGAAGTTTTAGCCTGTTACTACTCGAGAGAAGAAGCGTCGTTAGTTTGAGCGACTACAGCAGGGCAGTATGACCGTGACCTAGTATGAGACTTGTTTCATGGATTTGGCTAGACATGTTATTCTCTTGTTTCCCACAGAGGGAGAGAGGCCCAGACAATTTATTGAGGGCCTTGCTCAGCCCATTAGGTTGCAGATGTCCAAGGAGACAGGGACCAAGATTTCGTTGCAGGATGCAGCTAATGTGACTAGGAGAGTTGAGTCGGTTCTCGGGATAGGAGGTCATGGGTTTGACAGGAGACCTCGCCATTCTGGTGGTTTCAGTGGTGCCTCATCTGGAGGCGGGACTTCATTTAGTAGAGGCCATTATTCCAGGCCATTTCATTCAGCACTACAGGCTTCACATGGTACTTCGGGTGGTCGTGCTTCTTATCTGCCTCCTTCTGCTCAGCCAGTCTACAGTGCTCCTTCATCTCCCATTAGAGCACCTCCTCTGCAGAGTTTTCATCGTGGTCGGCCAGTTCGTCCGAGTCATTTTACATATCATGAGGGATGTTTTGAGTGTGGTGAATATGTGCATGTTCGGAGGACTTGTCCGAAATATACAGGTAATCAGCTTCAGCATCAGGGTTCTCGTGCTATAGTTTCGGCACCAGCTCCAGTACCACCTGCCCAGCCAGCAAGGAGAAGGGGTCAGGTAGTTAGAGGTATAGGCCATAATGTTAGAGGTGGAGGTCAGATATCTAGAGGTGGAGGTCCTCCCAGAAATCTGGCTCAGGGTGGCAGGTCCCAGCCCCAATTATATGCATTTCCAGCCAGGCTTGAGGCAGAGTCCTCCGACGCTGTTATTACAGGTATCATCTCAGTTTGTGATAGAGCTGCTTCAGTTTTGTTTGATCTGGGGTCTAATTATTCTTATGTTTCATCCTATGCTGCCTCTTATTTGGGGGTACCCCGTGATTCCTTGAGTGTTACTGTTTATGTGTCTACACCGGTGGGGGATGCTATTATGGTAGATCGTGTGTATCGTTCGTGCGTAGTAGTCATTGAAGGTCTTAAAACTATTGTGGATCTTTTACTCCTAGACATGGTCGATTTTGATGTTATATTGGGCATGGATTGGTTGTCGCCTTATTATGCCATCTTGGACTGTCACGCTAAGAAAGTTACCTTAGAATTGTCGGGGTTGCCTCAATTATAATGGAAAGGGACTCCTGGTCATTCTCCCAGCCGAGTGATTTCATATGCCAAGGCTCCCCGCATGGTGAAGAATGGGTGTTTGTCTTATTTGTCTCATATTCGTGACTCCGATACCGAGGTTTCTTCTATAGAGTCAGTTCCTATTGTTCGTGAGTTTCTCGAGGTATTTCCTGCAGACCTTTCAGGGATGCCACCCGACAGGCATATTGATTTTTCTATTGATGTGGCTCCGGGTAGTCAGCCCATTTCTATTCCTCCATATCGGACGGCCCCACCAGAACTGAAAGAGTTGAAAGAACAGTTGCAAGACTTTCTAGATAAAGGTTTCATCAGACCTAGTGTCTCGCCTTGGGGTGCACCGATTTTGTTTGTAAAGAATAAAGACGGGTCAATGAGGATGTGTATAGATTATCGGCAGCTGAATAAAGTTACTATCAAGAATAAGTATACGTTGTCGAGGATTGATGACTTATTTGATCAGCTTCAGGGTGCTAGAGTATTTTCGAAAATTTATTTGAGATCGGGCTATCATCAGTTGAATATTATGGCGTCCGATGTTCCTAAGACAGCCTTTCGGACAAGGTATGGGCACTACAAAGTTTTGGTTATGTCCTTTGGGCTGACTAATTCTCCAGCAACCTTTATGGATTTGATGAATCGGATTTTCAAGCCCCATCTGAACTCTTTCGTGATCATTTTCGTTGATGATATTCTAATATACTCCTGCAGTCGAGAAGAGTATGAGCGGCACCTCCGTATAGCCCTCTAGACTTTGAGACATAATCAGTTGTATGCCAAGTTTTCAAAATGTGAGTTCTGGTTAGATTCAGTAGCCTTCTTGGGTCATATCATATCAGCTGAGGGTATTCAGGTTGATCCTAAGAAGATAGAGGCAGTCAAGAACTGGACTACACCTACTACAGCCATGGTGATCAGAAGCTTCTTGGGTTTGGTGGGTTACTACCGTCGTTTTGTAGAGGGGTTCTCATCCATAGCAGCCCCAATGACTAAATTGACTCAGAAAGGAGCCCCATTTAAATGGTCAAGCGAGTGCGAGGCGAGCTTTCAGAAGCTCAAGACAGCCTTGACTTCAGCACCGGTGTTGGTGTTACCATCAGGTTCGGGTTCTTTCATGGTGTATTGTGATGCTTCCCGAGTTGTACTTGGAGCAGTATTGATGCAGGATGGCAGGGTGATTGCATATACATCTCGGTAGCTGAAAGTCCATGAGAAGAATTATCATGTTCATGACTTGGAGTTGGTAGCCATTGGTCATGCATTAAAAATTTGGAGGCACTATCTTTATGGCGTGTCGTGTGAGGTTTTCACTAACCATCGCAGTCTCCAGTACTTATTTAAGCAAAAAGATTTAAATTTGAGGCAGCGGAGATGGTTAGAGTTACTGAAGGATTATGATGTCACTATATTGTATCACCCACGGAACGCCAACGTGGTAGCCGATGCACTGAGTAGGAAGGCGGTGAGTATGGACAGCCTTGCGTATATTCCAGTCAGTGAGAGACCATTAGCTTCAGATATTCAGACGTTGACTAATAAGTTCGTGAGGTTGGATATTTCGCCCAACAGTGTTCTAGCTTGTCCAGTCGCTCGGTCTTCTCTAATTGAGCGTATCCGAGAGCGGCAGGATGATGACTCGGATTTGATGGTTCTTAGGGACACAGTTTGGCGCGGTGGTGCCAAGCAGGTTACAGTTGGAGATGATGGTGTCTTGAGGATGCAAGGTCGTATATGTGTGCCTAATGTTGATGGCCTTCGTGAGTTTATCCTTGAGGAGGCTCATAGTTCTAAGTATTCTATTCACCCAGGTGAAACCAAAATGTACAAAGACTTGAGGCATCATTATTGGTGGAGAAGGATGAAAAAGGAAATTGTTGCGTATGTGGCTCGTTGCTTAAATTGTCAGCAGGTAAAATATGAGCATCAGAGACCCGGTGGTTTGCTATAGAATATAGAGATCCCTGAGTGGAAGTGGGAGCGTATCACTATGGACTTCATCATTGGACTTCCACGGACTCAGAGGAAATTTGACGCAGTTTGGGTTATTATGGATAGGCTGACTAAATCAGCACATTTCATTCCTGTGGCGAGTACTTATACTTCGGAGTGGTTGGCTGAGTTATATATTCGGGAGATTGTTCACCTTCATGGTGTTCCAGTGTATATCATTTCTAATCAGGGTACACAGTTTACTTCGCACTTTTGGAAGGCAGTTCAGCATGAGTTGGGTACCCGAGTGGAGTTGAGCACAGCATTTCACCCTTAGACTGACGGGCAATCTGAGCATACCATTCAGATTTTGGAGGATATGCTTTGCTCTTGTGTTATTGACTTTGGAGGTTCGTGGGATCATTTCTTGTCGTTAGCAAAGTTTGCTTATAATAATAGCTATCAGTCGAGCATTCAGATGGCTCCTTATGAGGCATTATATGGTAGATGGTGCAGACCTAGTCGGATGGTTTGAGCCGGGAGAGGCTAAGTTACTGGGTACAGACTTAGTTCAGGAGGCCTTAGATAAGGTTAAGATTATTCAAGAGAGACTTCGTGCAGCTCAGTCTAGGAAAAAGAGTTATGCCGATCGTAAGGTTCGTGATGTGGCATTCATGGTTGGAGAGAGGGTATTGCTTCGTGTGTCGCCCATGAAGGGTGTTATGAGGTTTGGAAAGAAGGGTAAGTTGAGCCCTATGTATATCAGGCCGTTTGAGATTCTTGATAGAGTGGGGGAGGTAGCTTATAGACTTGCATTGCCTCCAGGGTTATCCTCAGTTCATCTGGTATTCCACGTGTCTATGCTCCGGAAATCCCGTCCAACGTGTTAGATTTCAGCTATGTCCAATTGGACAAAGACTTTACTTATGAGGAGGAGTTGGTAGCCATTTTAGACCGGCAGGTTCGTCAGCTAAGGTCTAACAGTTATCCTTCAGTTCGAGTGCAGTAGAAAGGCCAGCCCGTTGAGGCAGCTACTTGGGATTCCGAGCCGGACATGCAGAGTAAATATCCACACTTGTTCACCAATTCAGGTAATTTTCTATGTTTGTTCGAGGACAAACGTTTGCTTTAGAGGTGGAGATTGTGATGACCCAAGGGGTTATTTTATGAACTTAGACTCCGTTCTAGGCTTATTAACCATAAAAATATTAATTTTAAGTACCTCAATTTGCGTGCGTATTCCAGGCGTGAAACCCGAAAGCTTTTATGTGAAAATATGGGAAATAGTAATTTTTAGAGTTAAAATTTGATTATAGTTGACTTTGGTCAACATTTTTAGTAAACGGACTCCGATCTGTGTTCCGATGATCCTGGGAGGTCCGCATTAAAATATGGGACTTGGGCGTATTCCCGAAAATGAATTCCGAGGTCCCAATCCTTAGAAAGCAATTTTTGAAAGAAATTGTTTTGCTGAATTATTAATAAAATAAAGAAAAGAATTAATCTTTGAAACCATTGGTATTGGGCCCGTATTTTGGTTTCAGAGCCCGGTATAGATTTGTTATAGTATTTAAATGCTAACTGTGAAATTTGGTGAAAAACGAAGTTTATTTGACGTGATTTGGGCGCCCGGTTGAGAAATAATGAACATTAAGTGTTCTTGAGAAAAATGATGAGTTTTGAGGTTTAGTTCATAGTTTTACATCTTATTTTCATGATTTAATAGCACGAGCAAGCCCGTATGATATTTTTAGACTTGCGTGCATGTTTTGTTTAGAGCCCCGAGGGCTCGGGTGAGTTTCGGATAGGCCACGGAGTGTTTTGCACTTATAAAAACTGTTGTTTTTGCTGGTTCTGGTGCGCAGGGAAATAGTGTTATGCGATCACATAGTACAACTTTCAGGGGGCCACCAGTTGTGCTATGCACACGCATAGTTTCCTCGCGAACGCACTGGGTTAATTGGTCATGGGGGGAGCGGAGCCCAAGTACCCTATGCGAACGCAGCCACCCTACATGATCGCCAAGGCCAATAAGTCCTGACCCTATGCGAACGCGGTCAGGCCCATGCGAACGCATAGAAGGCCTGTCTAGCTATATAAATACACTTCTAAACGCGGATAGAACCCTTTTTCTTCATAATTTTCGAACTAAACAGCCCTAAGGACGATTTTCTTCATCAAAGTTCATCCCAAGTTGTTGGTAATCAATTCTAAACCTTACTCTTTCAATTACCCAATGCTTTTCGTCACATTTAAATCAAAAACTAAGAATTTTCATGGTAAAGATTGAGGGTTTGGGTAGAATTAGAGAATTTTGTAAAAATTGAATCTTTACCTCGAATTGAGGTCGGATTTCGAAACTAATTGTATATTCGGGCTCGTGGGTAAATGTAATTTGGTCCGAACCTCGAGTATGGACCAAGCGGGCCCGGGTCGGGTTTTAACTTTTCTTTAGAAAACTTAGGAAAAATTATAATTTCCAGTGAGTTAGTTCCTTTAGCATTAATTAATGATACCAAGTCAATTATGGTTAGATTCAAGAGGAAAAACTATAATTAAATAGTGAGTGACCTGCGAAGTTGAGGTAAGTGCTTGGTTTAACCTTGACTTGAGGGAATAGGAATCCCCAACTTAATTTTTATGTGAAATTGCATGTGTGTGGTGTATAAGTGAGGTGACGAGTATCTATGCACCACTAAATTGTCTGTTTACATGATCCCTTCCCCCTTTTCCAATTTAATTGCTCATGTTTTAGTTGTTTCATGTCGATTGTTGTTTCTATGATTACTTGGCTTTTTAATTTATTGTTAAGTCTGGTTGCAATTATTTTTGAAAAACTATTAGTGTTTTCCTTGGTTTTATTGTGTTACATAAATATTGAGTGAGTTGACATTGTTTTACGAGATATATATGTATTCCTGTTGGATCCATTTTGTGATAATATTGATGAGTCTATGAGAAGTACAATTTTCTGTTTACAATTGTTGAGATAAAAGTATTGTGAAAGTCTTGGCCTGAATATTGAAAGTTCTTGATAAATAAATAAATTGATAGTGATAAGGGTGGATAACAAGATAGTGATAAGGGTGGATAACAAGATAGTGATAAGGGTGGACAGGTGAGGTAATTATAGTGATAAGGGTGGACAGGGGAGATAAATGATAGTGATAAGGGTGGATAGGTGGGATCGGGTTGTATGCCGCAATAAGACAGTGATAAAGGAGGATATTTGTGTGTTACTGATTTTAAACACAATGATTTGGAAAAATTACGGTTTTACTCTATTGTTTCTCATATTATGCACATACAGTTATTTTAAAGTAAAGTTTGGAAATTTATGTGAGATCTTGATTACAGATGAGGCCTGGAATATGCGACTGAGTTATTCTTTTTATTGTTGTTGTTTATCTTTCTTATTTGTGTAGAATTATTTTATTGCTTTATTATTATATATGTTGCTACAGGTTAAGTCATAATTGCCCCGCCGTAGCCTCGTCACTACTTCGCCGAGGTTAGGCTCGGCAGTTACTCAGTACATGGGGTCGGTTATAGTGATACTACACTCTGCACTCTTTTGTGCAGATCCAGGTATCGGCCAGCAGTAGAGATTTTAGTAGCGCTATCCATTATTCGGAGACACGAGGTATATTTGCCGGCGTTCACAGATCCCGAGAGTCTTCTCTTAGTTCGTAGAGACTGTTTTATATTTTCTCAAAACAGTTATATTATTTCTTTCAGCCCATTATTTGTATTATTCTTTAGTAGTTCGTGAATTGTTACGCCAGACCATGGGTTAGTAGTTATTTATATAATTAATTTGTGGCTCGGTTTATTTATTTGTTTATTATTTTATATTTGGAGTTATTCTTTGAAAACTATTAGATTAAGTTTTCTTTAAATTTATTTTATTATGTTTAAATGGATAATCAAAGGAAAATATATAATCGAACTCTAACATTGACTTTCCTAGCAAGTGTGGTGTTAGGCGCCATCACGATCCCTAAGGTTGGGAATTTGGATCGTGACAACGTTGACTGGCTTATAGAATAGGGAAAGAAAATGAAAAAAAAAAAAAAGGAAAATAAAAAAAAAAAGAAAAACAAGAGTGAGAGGTAGGTATTTGAAAATTTTTGTAACTCTGCCAAAAATTTGAAAAAAAAGAAGAAAATAAGCCAATATTTTCAAAAAGTCATGTTTCTTTTGTTCCCTCAAAACGGCTGAACTACGCGGGTCTGATTCTTACAAGATATGACCTCATCGTTGCCGGCCCCAATTTTTTTTTTTTAAATCCAAAAATATTTTTTCTTTAATTATTTCTTTAGGAGTCTTTTCTTAGAACTGCCGAAAGAAAAAAAAATTTAACCCAAAAAATATTTTCTTTGTAGAAAGCCTTTCATTCGAAAAAAGAAAACAAATAAAATCAAAATTCAAAAAATATTTTAAAACTTTTTGTAGAAGTCTTTTTCCAAAAACTTCAAATAAATAAATAAATCAATAATCGAAAGAATATTTTCTTTCTTCTTTAGAAGCCTTTCTTTCAAAAATTTCAGAAAAAAGAGAAAAAAAAACCAACACCAAAAATCCAATATATTTTCTTTCCTCTTTAAAAGTCTTTCTTTTGAAAATTTAAAAAAAAAAATGAAATGCAAAAATACATATCCTTTTTCTAAATGCTTTCATTGTCTAAGTGTTTTCAAAAGGTAAAAAAAATGTGTTAGCTTATTTACTTATTCCTAATCTCCCAGACTACGCAAGATCTGATTCATGTTTTCACATAATACGTAAGCAACCCACATCAAGTTCGATTGAATGGTTTAAAAAAAATAAAAACAAAAAAAAGAGATTAAAAAAAAAGAAGAAAAGAAAAAAAAAGGAAAAAAAAGAAAGAGAGTGTTTATTATAACATGCTTGTTGTTTTAAATAAAAGCTAGTTAAAGGTGTTCGGTTTGTTGGTTTGCAATGGCGAGCCACAAAAATAATCCTAGGTCCCGCGGAAATAAAAGCATATTCTCAACCAATGGAATAAGCACCACTATTGTTGATCCAAAGTCACAGAAAGGCAGTTAGGCAAGTTGGTGGTGAAAAATAAAAAATGTAAGCAAATGTGGGGTTGACTTTATCAGATTTGAGCAATAGGACATGGCCTGCTCGGGATGATTTGATGATGGGGATACATGAGAATTCTTCCATGTCCTTTTAGTAAATGAATTGCTTTGAAAATTTCCTATATCGTCAGTCCTGAAATCCGACAACCAATATTGGGAATGTTTTGATAAAAAAAGTCAAAACTTGATGCTGAATCAGAAGGAATTTAAGGGCTGAATGCGGTAGTAGTGTTGATGTGCAAATTTGTGGCTAAGATGTCGCTTAGTTACTGGAAAGTTACTCCTCTTTAGTCATAGTAGCTTATTTTGTCGTCTTTTCTTCTTCTTTTTGTGTTATCGGACCTTGCTATGCTTTATTCAATAAAAAGCAGTCAGTCATTTTGTGTCCATTTCTTGCATAATTCTTCAAGCTAGTTCTAGTGACATGACATGCATGCGGAAATTTTAGCCAGATCTTAGAAAACTGATTTAGTCTCGAATTGGATAAGTGAGAAAGAGACACTTTTGAAGATTAATAAAGACATGAAACACTTGAAAAATAAGCATGATTCCAAGTTTACATGGAACCAAAGCAGTCATGCTCGTGGAAATTAAGGATCTCTACCTTTTGAATCATTTTAGAAGATCGGGCTTAAAGATGATCAGACGAGTTGAAGTTTGTTTCGAACTAAGAGATAGGAAGTGTTTTTCAAAAGAAGGTGTATTTCAGACAACTTGAAATGGATCAGTTAGTGATAAAATGCATCTTCTACATCAAGACAAAATCCAAGAAAAAGTCACCCAAATTGACAAGGGTCATTAATTGCGAGGAGAGTATTTCTCATACAGCTTTACACTGAAAAAAACCCAGAAAGCAACATGTCCATCAATTTCGTGATTGTGAAGAGCTAACATGATTGGCATTCTCAAGGCTAGGAGGCCCTTTTTCTGCTATCCAAACACTTTATACCCTTCTCTACCCCTTTTGAACCTGTATTATTTTCTTTGACCACCCTCTTTTGGAATCAAGTTTAGAGTCAAAAGTCCAAGAAAGAGAAAAAAAAAAGTTCATGCCCCAAGAATACAAACTAGGGAAACTCTTAGCAAGTTCAAAAAAAAAAATAGTCAAAGTCCATGCCCGAAAAAATAAAAGCTGGGGCAACTTGTTTTGAAAATAAAAAGAAAGAAAAAGAGAAGAAAAGAACAGTGGAAGGTCCATGCCCCCAGAAAATAGAAATTGGGGCAACTTGTTTTGAAAAAAAAAATTAAAAAAAGAAGAGAAGAAAAAGAAGAAAGAAAGATGAAAACTAGTTAGTCAAATGTTTGAACTACGTTCGACCTGATTCCTTCAAAAAAGGATACGTAGTCAGCCTTATATGGTTCGGTCCAACCAAATAAGAATTCAGATAAAATAAATTCAAAAATCCCCAGTATCTAAAACTGCAGTATAACTTGTTTAGTTTTTTCTTTTTAAAAAGAGTCGATTCCAAGAGTTGTAAGTGTGCAACCCATCATATTGAGTCTACTTGGAGCCTGCATGCCATCCTTTCTTTCCAACCCTATCCAAAAACCTTCCTAATAAGACCGTCCGATAAGCCTTTAAGAATTCCAAGAGAAACATGCAATGAGCAACAAGTGTCACGCGACATAAAACACTGTCAGTTTCTCACACAAGAAAGCAAAAGAAAAAGAAAAATAAAGAAGAAAAAATAAAAGAGTCGTACTAGTGAAAACCCTCACGGGCACTATAAGACGACGGTAAGCAGAGATGTATAAATGAGAGAGACTTGTTTGTGAAAATCCCTCGAGGCACCACTAGTCGATAGTGAGTCATGAAGCCCGACTTCAACGTCATAAGAATGGTAAAAGGGAAGATTTGGTCAGTTTGATAGATCAGGCTGTTAAGTCCAAAATGCATGTCATAATCATTAAGGCTAGTTAACGCAAAATAAAAAAAGAGAAAAAAAAAGAGAAAAAAGAAATCTTCCTTCTATCCTTCCCGGCAGGGGTATTTCTCATTAATACTGTTTCTTTGCATCATTGTGTCCCTTTACTCTGAGTCAGTGTTTTCCAAAACAAGCAAGAAAAGATTTCAAAATCTGCTACCAACTTTTTAGTTGCACAAAATAAATTTGGCCAGCACACTCAGTTGTTATAGTCAACATGCTTTGAGAATTCAGGAAAATGCTACCCCCAAAAGACTCTTGTCAACGTACTTGGCTAAAGCAAGTAAAGATAACCTCAAGGTTAATCAGGGGCTCTCTGTAGTACTGAACAAGGACTATGAAGTGTGCACATCATGCAGAAGGCACTTACTAGTTGTGATTCTCGCGACAGATAAATTGCTCTAAAAGAAAAAGCCATTCAAGATATCAGAAAAGGTCACCTAAGCGAAGATCTCCAGTTGAGATAAGGTTGATTGAGCCACAAATAAAATGGCACTGGGTGTGGAATAATCGGGGTTGATGCAGAGCAAAAGTCTTTTGAAACCGACTCAAGCTGATTGAGCAAAAGCCAAGTTGCCCAAGACTCAAGGCCACAAGCCGACCACCACTTTCAAAAATGACAAAATTTTCTTTATTTGAAATAGGAACAAAGTCTTTATTTGTCTTGCTAGTGTGCATAAAATCTTGTCATTACTCTTCACCTTTTTTCTCCTAGGATAAAAGTCCTAGTCTGATGCATTTTCTTCCCAATAAAAGTCTTAGTCTGATGAATTTTCCTCCTAAGATAATAAATAAGAAAACCTAGTCTGATGAATTTTCTCCTAGGATAGAAATCTTAGTCTGATGAATCTTTCTCATAAGATAACAAAAAAAAAAATCTAGTCTGATGAACTTTCTCCTAGGATAGAAATCTTAGTCTGATGAATCTTTCTCCCAAGATAAGAAACTTAGTCTGATGAATTTTCTCCTAGGATAGAAATCTTAGTCTGATGAATCTTTTGTCACGACCCAAAATCCCTAAGGTCGAGATGGCGCCGGACATCAATGTCAGGCAAGCCAAATCATAAATTAATTGAAATAACTTTCCGATTTTTAACATTTATGAAAATATTTCCGTTCACTTTATTACATGATAATCAAATAAAAGTCTGTTAATTTAAAAACGGTGATTTAAAGATTTCACTTAAGAAATTACATCCCAATACATATCCCAGAACCCGGTGTCACAAGTACATGAGCTATCTATAAGAATTCAACAATCATTACAAAGCCTATCCGAAATACAACTGGACAAGAAAATTTAAAATGAAATAGATACAGTATGAAGGTAACTTTGTCAGCTGCGGATCGCTTCCGGATGATGCAGCTTGCCTAAGCCTCCGGGTCCTCCACATTTCTATGAAAGTACATGTGCAATAAAATGTACAGCAAGCGTAGCATGAGTACAAAAATAACGTGTACTCAGTAAGTCGCCCACCTAACCTAAGAGAGGTAGTGACGAGAGGTCAAAATAGACACTTACTAAAGGTCCATTTAAAATATTTAAGAGTGACAGTAAGCATGGTTCATCATAGGCAATTTATAAAACAGGATCCGGACATCAATGTCAGGCAAGCCAAATCATTAATTAATTGAAATAACTTTCCGGTTTTTACATTTATGAAAACATTTTCGTTCACTTTATTACATGATAATAAAATAAAAGTCTATTAATTTAAAAACGGTGATTTAAAGATTTCACTTAAGCAATTACATTCCAATACATATCCCAGAATCCGGTGTCAAAAGTACACATATATTCACAGCGGAAACAATTCTCTTTTTAGAAGATTAATAATATGAACTCTAGCTTTCTTTTAAACATTCAATTACATTCCGGTCATATCAGCAATTTAATATTACAGGCAAGGTTACAGGTACACACATAAAGCATGCTAGTGGGTCCTAGACTACCCGGACATGGCATAATAGTAGCTACGCAAAGACTCCCGTCACCTCGTGCGTACGTAGCCCCCGAAGATAATAGCATATATTGACTTAATTCACCTATGGGGATGATTCCCCCTCACAAAGTTAGAAAGGAGACTTACCTCGCTCCAAAATTCCAACACCGACTCCCAAGCCCTTCCGATGACTCCAACGGACGCACAACGCTCCGAAACTACCACATAAATGAAAAAGCAATGAAAATGCATCCTATTTCTCACAACAAATTCAGATTATATACTTTCCCAACCCCACTCGGAGAAATGATCAAAATTCCCTCGGGCCCACGTGCCTGGAATTCAAAATTTCTCGAAGATACATTCTACCCATAGCCTTACTAACTCAAATATATAATTTACTCAAATATTCATGCTTAATTCGTGGCCAAAAATCCAAATTTTCACTTTCTAGGTTTTTCTTCAAAACCCCCAGTTTTCCCACAATTTCCCATATCAAATATGCATATAATCTTGTATTTAGCCTTAGAAACAAGTAGAAACACATACCTCTGATCATAATGAAATCCCCCTTGAAAAGCTCTCCAAAAATCGCCTAAACAATGAAAAATGAAGACAATGAACCCCAAATTCTCATTTTAAAACATTCTGCCCAGGTCGATTGCCGCACTTGCGGTCCTTCCTCCACACCTGCGATCTCGCAGGTGCGACCAAATCTCCCGCACCTGCGGCTTTCCTCAACTTCAGCCAAATCGAACCTCCACCCCACTGTTCGCACCTGCGGCTTCGCAGGTGCGGAATATCCATCGCACCTGTGGTCCCCAGCCAAGCCAAGCCCACACTCGCACCTGCGACGCCCACGCCGCACCTGCGGTCAAAGCCTCGCATGTGCGGTTTCACCAGATGACAGCAGCTTCAGCCCTTTTCCCAACTTCAACTTTGATCCGTTAACCACCCGGAATCCACCTGAGGCCCCCGGGACCCCGTCCAATCACACCAACCTTTCCGAAAACATGACACGAACTTGCTCGAGCCCTCAGATCACATCAAACAATGCCGAAATCACGAATCGCACTCAAATCCAATTCTTTAAGAACTTAGAATTTCAAACTTCTACATCCGATGCCGAAACCTATCAAACCACGTCTGATTGACCTCAAATTTTGCGCACAAGTCATATTCAACATTACGGACCTGCTCCAACTTCCAAAATTGCATTCCAACCTCGATATCAAAACCTCCACTTCCGACTAGATTTCCCAAAAACCTTCAAATTCCTATCTTTAGCCAAATGACTCCAAAAATAACCTACGGATATCCAAATTCACTTCCAATCGCGCTCCCAATTCCAGAATCACCATACGGAGTTATCCCCAGACTCAGAATCCCAAACGGACATCAACCTCACTGATATGCACTTCAAGCCCAAATTCATGAAATCCTTCTAAATGCTAACTTCCACAATATACGCCGAAATGCTCCCGGGTTATTCAAAACTCGTTCCGGACATACACCCAAGTCTGAAAAAATCAGACGAACCTGCTGGAACCTTCAAATCCTGATTCGGAGATCGTTTACTCAAAAAATCTTAGTTGATTTCTCTAACTTAAGGCTTCTGAAATGAGAATTTTCTTTCCAAATCAATTCTAAACTTCCTGGAATTCAATTCTGACCATGCTCACGGGTCATAATACCTGAAATGAAGCTACTCACGACTTCAAATCACTGAACGGGGTGCTAGAGCACAAAATGACCGGTTGGATCGTTACATCTTTCTCCTAAGATAACAAAAAAATGACCTAGCCTGATGAATTTTCTCCTAGGATAGAAGTCTTAGTCTGATGAATCTTTCTCCTAAGATAAGAGCCCTAGTCTGATGAACTTTCTCTTAGGATAAAAATCTTAGTCTGATGAGTCTTTCTCCTAAGATAAGAAAACCTAATCTGATGAATCTTTCTCCTAAGATAACAAAAAAAAATACCCAGTCTGATGAACTTTCTCCTAGGATAGAAATCTTAGTCTGATGAATCTTTGTCCTAAGATAAGAAACCTAGTCTGATGAGTTTTCTTCTAGGATAGAAATCTTAGTTTGGCTGATCTTTCTCCTAAGATAGTAAATAAGAAAACCTAGTATGATGAATTTCTCCTAGGATAGAAATCCTAGTCTGATGAATCTTTCTCCTAAGATAACAAAGAAAAAAGACTTAGTCTGAAGAATTTTCTCCTAGGATAGAAGTCTTAGTCTGATGAATCTTTCTCCTAAGGTAAGAGCCCTATTCTGATGAACTTTCTCCTAGGATAAAAAGCTTAGTCTGATGAATCTTTCTCCTAAGATAAGAAAACCTAATCTGATAAATTTTCTCCTAGGATAGAAATCTTAGTCTGATGAATCTTTCTCCTAAGATAATAAATTAGAGCCCTAGTCTGATGAATTTTCTCCTAGGATAGAAATCTTAGTCTGATGAATCTTTCTCCTAAGATAATAAATTAGAGCCCTAGTCTGATGAATTTTCTCCTAGGATAGAAATCTTAGTATGATGAATCTTTCTCCTAAGATAATAAATTAGATCCCTAGTATGATGAATTTTCTCCTAGGATAGAAATCTTAGTATGATGAATCTTTCTCCTAAGATAATAAATTAGATCCCTAGTATGATGAATTTTCTCCTAGGATAGAAATCTTAGTCTGATGAATCTTTCTCCTAAGATAAGAAAACCTAGTCAGATGAATTTTCTCCTAGGATGAAAAAAAAGAAGATAAAGTCCTTAAGTTATTAATCTTTAGTTTTTTTTAAGTTCAAGGGTCCTGCCTGGAAAATAGGTCCAGTTTTTAGTTTTCTTAAATCGTTAATCTTTAGTTTCCTTAAGTTCAGGGGTCCCGCATGGAAAATAAGGTTAGCTTTTAATTCTATTAAGTTGTTAATCTTTACTTTTCCTTAAGTTCAGGGGTTCGGCCTGAAAAATAGGGTCAGTTTTAGTTCCTTAAGTCGTTAGTCTTTAGTTTTTCTTGAGCTCAGGGTCCCGCCTGGAAAATAAGATCGATTTAAGTTTCTTTAAGTCGTTAATCTTTAGTGTTGTTTAAGTTCAAGAGTACCTCCTGGAGAATAGGATCAATTTTTAGTTTACTCAAGCTCAGTTTATAGTTTTCCTCAAGATCAATCTCTAATCTAGGAGATGCACTTTCTAGTTTGGGTTTTTCATATTTTATTTCTTTAGGAGACGCACTTCCTAATTTTAGGTTAAAGGTTTCACCTCTAGGAGATGCACTTCCTAAATTGAGATTTCACCCCTAGGAGATGCACTTCCTAGTTTGATTCATTCAAGTTTCACCCCTAGGAGACGCACTTTCTAGTTTTGGTTATTCAAGCTTCATCCATGGGAGACGCATTTCCTAGTTTGGGACATTCGCATTTTTTTTAGCAGACGCATTTGCTTGTCAAAGTTTTCTTGGTTTTACTCACAGGAGACATACATCCTAGTCGAATCTTTAATTTTACTTTCATCATTGCATCTTTCATCAATAGCATAGGTGATTTATAGTTCTGCTAACAACTCACAAATCTTCCTAGTGAAAATTGGGGAAGAAAAGTTTCTTTTGTCTTGTCTATTTTGTTGTAGTAGAAAGTGTCCACCTGGAGAACGAGGAAATTCATTTTAGAGTTACTTCAAATTTCGAGTCAATGGCATGTTTAGTTACTTCAAATATCAAGTCAAATTTCAAGTCAATAGCAGGCGCCCACCTGAAGAAAGAGGGAAGTCATTTCAGAATTCAATTCAAGTTAGAAGAAGCAGAAGCTCGCCTCCAGAATGCGAGTCGACAGTCCAATATGACAAAAACAAAGTCTCAATCCAAAAAAAAGAAGTGAATCCAAAATGCAGAAGCAGATGAAATATGTTAACTGCTCAAGACATGACTGAAGTCACGAGCATTGCATTTCAGGGTTTGACCAGAAGAAGCCTTAGAAAAAAGAACTAACACTTGCGGCTAGCAAGCATCAAGGTTCAGATCAAAGTCTGCATGAATAACCATTCAAG
The DNA here is from genome assembly GCA_005239525.1 of Nicotiana knightiana. Taxonomy (NCBI): domain Eukaryota; kingdom Viridiplantae; phylum Streptophyta; class Magnoliopsida; order Solanales; family Solanaceae; genus Nicotiana; species Nicotiana knightiana. Next base: position 45,754 of record ML395176.1, on the reverse strand, counting down.
ACTCAAGATCAAGTTTCAGAAGATTTATAGATAGGAATCTTGTAACTCATAGTCGATAGGCATGTTTAGTTCTTTTTGATTTTGATGTAATAACAGGACCACGGACCAAAGCCTCGACAGAACCTCACTCGACTCTCCAACTCATCATTACATCATTCTCTTTGAACTACAGGCGACCTGATTCCCTTATAACCCGAGATATGTAGGTTGTCCAAAACAAGAACTCGGTTGCACTCTTTTTTTTACTTCTATTGTTTCTTTCCCTATTATGTGATGACCCAAAAGGTCATCCCGTATATTTCTAGCAAATTCTGTGTTCCGAAGTCGTGAAAACCTCCTTCTAACTCACCTCGATTTACCTGCGCAGCCCGAGCGTGTAGCCGGAAAGCCTTTATGTGGAAACAAAAATGATAAAAATGATAGTTTTGTATTAAATAATTTGAATAAAGTTGACTTCGGTCATCGTTTTTGGTAAGCGGACTCAGACCCGTGATTTGACGGTCCCGGAGGGTCAGTAGGAAAATATGGGATTTGAGCTATGCCCGGGATCGAATTCCGAGGTCCCAAGTCCGAGAAATGAATTTTTAAAAGAAATTGTTTTCTGAAAATAAAAGAGGTTCTTGAAAATGAAATTATATGTGAAACTTGTGGTATCGGACCCGTATTAACTTCCTGTTCTCCTCGTCCGCGTTCGCGAACTCCTTGTCGCGTTCCCGATGAACAACCTGGGCAGCTTTTCTCTTTCTTCTTCGCGATCGCAAACCATGTTCCGCGATCGCGATTCATTTAATGTCTCGGCAGAATATAAGTTTTCCAAAATCGGGGTTTCACCATTTTTAACATATTTTAACTTTTAGAGCTCGGGTTTTGGCGATTCTTTGAGGGGTTTTCACACAAATCTAATGGGAAAGTGTTCTTCCACTAGAACTAATTAGTTCTTGTTTCCATCATTTAAATTGTGTTCTGGGTTGAGGAAGTTGTGGGTTTTGAAAGAAAACTTTAAAAATGAAAATTCATGATTTGAAAGACCAAATGTTAATGGAATTGGATAAATTTAGTATGGGTGAACTCGTATCGGAATGGGTAATCAGAATTTATAAAATTTGTCTGGTTTCGAGGTGCGGGCCCGGGGGAACTTTTGGGTCGATTTTTATAATTTTGTAAAGATTGAAACTTTATTATTCGGGATAGCTCCTTATATGTTTTATGTGTATTTTGAAGTTGTTTTAGTTGAATTTGAGCCGTTCGGAGGTCTTTTCGCCCGAGAAGTCTATTTTTGAGTGCCGGGTTGTCGTCTTTGAGGTAAGTATCTTGCCTAACCTTGTGGGGGGGGGGGGGGAACTACCCCTTAGGATTGAGTCTTCTTTGTTGATTGTAGTCCATGTATACGAGGTGACGAATGCGTACTCAGACTTATTTGTTAATAGATTGGCCTTTTAGGATTCGTAGGTTCTTATGTTACATGTGTATGAGATGTAATTGTTACGTTTGAATCTTGGTTGTTAATTTCATCCTTTCCTGCTTAAATTAGAATTACTTGCTTTTGGATTCCTTTGTCGGCTATTTGATCTTAATTGAATATCTTACCGCTCTTATCTTCATGTTATACTTGCTTCCTAAAACTGCCAAATTGACTATACTATGTTATCTAACTTTATAGTTGTTTACCCGTATTTAGAATATCCGTTCGTTGGTGTCAAGCATGCCCGTGAGTCTTACTTTGTGCTTTATATGATTTTTCCCTTACGTGCTAGTTGGACCTAGTTGACAAGCATTTATTCTGTTGGTGTTTTCTTGATGTTGCCTATTGTTGAGCCCTTGTTTGAGCTGAGTTTTATTTCGTAAAGTTAATTGTTGAGGCGAGATTGGTTATAGTTGTTTCCCTTGCCGGGATGATGTCATTTCATTGTTGACTCCCTTGCCGGGATGGTATGATTTCTATTGTTGTTTAACTGTTAATGATAATGTTTGCGTTGTTGACTCCCTTGTTGGGATGTTGTAATTTATGGTTCTTATTTTTTATTCCCGGATGTTGTGATTTATGATTCTTATTGTTTATTTCCCTTATTAAACTGTTGTTTATGTTATTTTTGCACGAGGGGACATTCCGTGCCGAGTGTTTATTTATTTATTGCACGAGGGGACATTCCGCGCCAAGTGTTTATTTATTTATTGCACGAGGGGACATTCCGTGCCGAGTGCTTGTGAGGTTATGCACGAGGGGACATTCCGTGCTATATTTATGCATTATTATTTTTGTTGTTACTGTTTGCTATGTACAACACTTGTTTTGGTGAGGATGAGAGTAAAGTATGAATGGTGATGCCGTGCACTTGTTTTGGTGAAGATGAGAGTAAAAGCACGAAGGGTGATGTCGTGCACTTGTTTTGGTGAGGATGAGAGTAAAAACACGTGCACTTGTCTTTGCATTTTATTCCGTTGTTCTAAATTATGATATTCCTACTGATCTCTTACTGCATTTATTGGCAAGATTTGATATTCCTCCTGTACTGGATGGCTATTTCTGAGTTACGGACTGGGTTCCGGTAAATAAATCTTGAGGAGATTTTGATCAAGGGATTTTCTTGAAAGGTATTATTGAAAAAGCAATGGTTTCGAAATGATTATATTTGAATGACTTTTACATCGAAGGTATATTTGAAAAGCACTATTCTTGCCTAAAATGATATTTGGAAGTCATTTATTGGGAAAACATCTCTGGGAAGTTTCGTATTTTGAAAGAAAACTATGTTTTACGTAATTCCCTCTACTAAATATACTTATATCTAGTTTTGGAGAAAGTATGTTTTCAAAGGAAACTCTTCCATACAAAAATGATTTTTATTTGCAAAAGGTTTTTCATATGAACTGTTGTTTTAAAGATTTCTACCAGTTACGGATTTTAATGGCTAAGGCCCGATGTGAAAAAGCTGACGTGGAGTTGAGTTATTGGTGTCTTCTATTGTATTGTTTCCTATCGATTCAGCTTGTTTTGTTGTCCATCTTTCTATGTATTTTTGTGTTGTTTCGCGATTGATTTCTATAATTTCCTTCCGCTTTATATTGTCATTGTCGTAAATTATTCCGTGAAGCCTTAGGTAGATGTAACGTTCGGTCATTTCTATATTCATGTTATTTATTTTGTAGACCAGTGGTGTCTTGACTAGTCCTCGTCACTACTCCACCGAGGTTAGTCTTGATACTTACTGGGGCATCGTTGTGGTGTGCTCATACTATACTTCTGCAGATTTTTGTGTGTCGATCCAGGTATATATTGTAGTATATGTGTGGATGATTGTCGAGGAGACTCAAAGTAACCTGCTGCTACGTTCGCAGGCATCGGAGTCACCTTCTTTGTATTTAATATTCATACACTGTTGTATTTATTTCCAAACAGATGTACTTAGAAGTTGTAGAAGATTCGTAAAGCTTATGACTTGTATTACCGGTTTTTGGGAAAGTTTGTACATTTTATTAAGATTCTATATCGAGACTGTTAGTTTTCCTTTTATTATTGTTGTTCTTCAGTAACTGTTAGGCTTACCTAGTCCCTAAGACTAGGTGCCATCACGATACCCAACGGAGGGAAATTTGGGTCGTGGCAAGTTGGTATCAGAGCTCTAGGTTTATAGGTGCTACGAGTCATAAGCGAGTTTAGTAGAGTCTTGCAGATCGGTACGGAGACGTCTGTACTTATCTTTGAGAGGGTACAGAACTATTAGGAAAATTTCACCTCTTTCATTTCTATCGTGCGAGTTTATTGATCTTGAAGTTTGAAATTGTCGTTCCATTCTCTCGTCGATGGTGAGGACACGAACGGCGGTTCCTGATGAAGTTACCCCGAAGCAAGTGTCGCAAGGGTCAGAGATAGGGTCAACGAGGAGCACGTGCCGCAGTTGAGATGCCTACTAGAGCAGTCGTTGAGGAGTTGCCAGTAGTTCTAGTTGCGGAACAGGAGGTACCTGTTGCTACCCCGAACTTCAGGAGGCCTAGGCATAGTTTTGAGTATAACTAGTATATTGAATCAGGCAGTGTTGATTCTAGTGCACCAGTTACTTCGCAGATCAGGGGAGGAGTTCAGACTTCCACTGTATCCACTCCAGAGAAGTGTGATCATGTTGGTTAGGTTCCTGTTGTCATGGCAACATGACATGTGGTTTCAGTTCTGCCGTGGTTAGGGTAGCAGTAGCAGGAAGAAGAATACCTTGGACTTGAGAGGTACTGGAAGTACCACCCAACTATCTTTCAGTGGATGAGCTTCAGATGGTGCCCAGGGTTTCCTGGAGGAGTGTCACTATATTCTTCGTACTTCGGGTATTATGGAGACGAGTGGGATTGCTTTTGTCACGTCTCAGGTTCAGAGTAGTGGGTTGATCAGTGGTGGCGGCATATGAGTTGGGGTAACCTGGCCGAGTTAGCTTCACTAGCATGGGTTTAGTTTTCGAAGATGTTTTGAGGGAGATTGCACCTCAGTTCCTTCAGGATATACGGCGCGCGACGTTTGAGAAGTTGCATCAGGGCGCTATGCCACTATTGGAGTATGCCGTTAGATTCAGTGAGTCGGCCAGATATACACCTTGTTTGGTTGCTTCGGTTAGGATATGAGACCGTAGAGTTTTTGAGAGATTCATACATGATATTCGGTTCAGCGGGACTCGAGAGTTAGAGTAGGATGCCTCATTTTAGTAGGTAGTGGGGATCGCTTGCCGGATAGAGAGCATGTGGGATCGGTTCGAGAGCGAGAGGACAGACGAGATCAGGGAGAGAGTTCAGGGAGGCAATTAGGCCTCGTAGATCGGAGGAATCTACTGGTCCGTATTATGGAGGCAAGGTACGACACGGTAGAAGTTTTGTGGGTCAACCAGTTCAGTTTGCATTACCAGCTTCGCATGGGATTTCAGGTACTCATGGGTCCCAAAGGATTCATATTGTGTGTTTTTCCATTCAGTGTGGAAATGTTAGCCACATGGTGAGAGATTGTCCCAGGATTCATGTAGGGGTGTGGTAGCAGGGTATTCAGGTGAGTAGAGGGCGCCTAAGAGGGGGAGACCCGACCAATTGATGGTTTCATATAGTAGGCAGGAGGCCGTTGTGCCAGGTATTATCACCCAGGTATGTTTTGATGTGTTACAGAGGGGCACCAGTTGTATCGCATTATAGTTCTGTTGGTCAGGACTAGTCTCCCTTATTTTTTGTTTCATTTATGAGTGAGTTTCATGTTTTGCACTCCATTTGTTTTGTGTTTGCTCCTGTTGGGAGATTCTGAGTAGTAGCCTGTGCCTATCGTTGTTTTATTCATTCTTGATAGTAGTGAAACCGGTAGTGAGTCCTTGTTGTTCTTCGTGGTAAGCTTTATGTGATTTTCCTGAGTATTTTGTTTTACGAGTTGTGATTTGATACTCCATCGAGATGTGAGATCATCTAGCGTTATGATTTTATCAGCTGAGACGAACTAGTGGAGGAATTTCAATTGGTGTGATATATTTTCGGTATGTGATTCAGAGTTGAGGACGTGGTCCTCGTGATATTTGTGATTCGATATGTTTGTGCTGGGCTGAGTACCGCAGTGGAAATTTTATTAGGATGGTATCCTTGTGATTTGTTTATATGCTTTGCTTCTTACTTGTTATATTGCTTTTGGTAAGTCGGTATTGATAGAGAGTTGTGCATATTGACTTGTTTGATAGTTCCTTTATATGTTTCTATTTTCATATTCAGTCATTTCGTTATGTGTTTCTTTAGTTTAGTTTGCGGGATCTGTGCCCGGTGGTGTCAGTTGTGGCTGGTGACTCGGGTGTTTAATAATGAAGTCTTCGTGTTCATTGCATCATTATCAGTGTAATGGGGTTTGGAAACAGAGTTCTTTCAGATGTGGGGCTAATTGCCAATGTCGAGTTGATTTCGAGCAGCTATTGTGATCAAAAGTGTTATATGAGCCTATGTGTAATGTACTGTGTTGTGTGGTCGTGCCTTGTGGGTGTAGTCATGAGTTGATGCAGCTGATTTAGGCTAATGTCGAATATGGATTTAGAATTGGGTCTTTTGTAAATGAGTAGAGGGTGAGAAGTAGAGGTATGAGGCTTATCGGTGGTGATGTGGAGGCTATATAGCGGTTGTGATTGTTTCATCGGGCTTATATGGGTTGGGGTGATGTGGGATCACCCGCGGCTATGTGTTGGAAGTAAACCATCAGTTATTGGGTGAGTTCGAGGTGAATCTTGGCATGTTCGAGGACGAACGTTTGTTTAAGAGGGGGAGATTGTGATGACCCAAAAGGTCATCCCGTATATTTCTAGCTAATTATGTGTTCCGAGGTCGTGAAAACCTTCTTCTATCTCACCTCGATTTTCGTGTACAGCCCAGACGTGTAGCCGGGAAGCCTTTATGTGAAAAAAACTTATAAAAATGATAATTTTGTATTAGTAATTTAAATAAAGTTGACTTCGGTCAACGTTTTTGGTCAACGGACCCGGACCCGTGATTTGACGATCCCTGAGGGTCCGTAGGAAAATATGGGACTTGGGCATATGCGCGGGATCGAATTCCGAGGTCCCAAGTCCGAGAAATTAATTTTTAAAGGAAATTGTTTTCTGAAAATAAAAGAGGTTTTTGAAAATGAACTTATATGTGAAACCTGTGGTATCAGGCCCGTATTATGGTTTCGGAGCCCGGTACAGGTTCGACATAATATTTGTGTCATATCTGTGAAGTTTGGTAAGAAACGGACTTCATTAGATGTGATTCGGACAGTAAATGCAAAATTTAAGGTTTAAACACGTTTTTAGAAATTTCATTGATTTTTGGTTTAATTCATCGTGTTAGTGTTGTTTTATGTGTTTTGAAACCTCGAGCGAGTCAGTGTTAGGTTATATGACTTGTGTGTGTCGTTGGACGTGGTCCCGGGGGGCCTCGGGTGCAATTTCGGATGGGCTTCGGACCATTTTCTTCCATTTATGAACTGCTGTTTCTGGTGTCTGTTACCCCCTTTCGCGATCGCGTAGTGTTCTGTTTGCCCCGCCCATTTTTCCTTCAACGCGATCGCAGTGATTCTTTCGCGATCGCGATGTGTCCCTGCTGGTCGCCCAAACTTTGTTCTTCGCGTTCGCATTCTTCAGTATGCGATCACATAGCTTCCTGTTCTCCTCCTCCGCGTTCGCGAACTCCTTGTCGCGTTCGCGATGAACAACCTGGGCAGGTTTCCTCTTTCTTCTTCGCGATCGCAAACCATGTTCCGTGATCGCGATTCATTTAACGTCTGGGCATAATATAAATTTTCCAAAATTGGGGTTTCACCATTTTTAACATATTTTGACTTCTAGAGCTCGGGTTTTGGCGATTCTTTGAAGGTTTTTCACACAAATCTAATGGGTAAGTGTTCTTCCACTAGAATTAATTATATTTCATGAATTAGTTCTTGTTTCCATCATTTAAATTGTGTTTAGTTGTGGGTTTTTGTCACGACCCAAATTTTCAACCTCCGGGATCGTGATGGCGCCTAACACCACACTTGCTAGGCAAGCCAATGTTAGAACTCGAATAATTTATTTCCTTACTTTATTACTTAAGCACAAATAAATAACTTCCAAAGGAACTAATTAGAATAGTTCCCAACAATAATAAAATAAAATAATAATAATAACCATTTAAATAAAACGGATCACGAACTAATTTTGTAAACAACTCTAAGACTATCCCAGGGTCTGGTGTCACAATCCACGAACTACAAAAAAATACTACAAATAATGGCCGAAAGAAATGATGTAACTGTTCTGAATATACTAAAACAGTTTTATAAAAATAGGAGAAGACTCTCGGGATCTCCGAACGCCGGCAGATATACCTCGTGTCTCCGAACAAATAGATGGCTGCTCTAAAAATCTCTAATGTTGGCTAGTACCTGGATCTGCACAAAAGAGTGCAGAGTGTAGTATCAGTACAACCGACCCCATGTACTGAGTAAGTGACGAGCCTAACCTCGGCGAAGTAGTGATGAGGCTAAGGCGAGGCTTTAACAATAAACCTGTGATATATATATATATATATACGATAACACAACAAAACAATTCTACACGAACAAGAAAATATATCTGAGACAATAATTATAAAACAGGAAGGAAATCTAAACACATCAATTCAAATACTGCAACAATAATAAAGTAACACAACCGCCTCTTTCAGGCCTCAGCTATAACCAATCCTCAACAATTTCCAAGTTTTCAAACTTTATCTTTGAATAAAAGTAGTGCCAAAATATGAAAATAGTAATATAAAATAGAAAGTTTCAAATCTTTGTTTTTCAAAAAAACAAAACAGTAAAAATAAACATTTAGCTTTTCAAATCTTTATTTTCTTTGAAAATCAGTAAAAATATAAATGTCCTCCCTTATCGCTCCTTGTTGCGGCGTGCAACCCGCTCCCACCTTTCCTCCCTTATTGCTCCTCCCTAAATATATCACCATTATTGCTCCTGTTGCGGCGTGCAACCCGATCCTACCTGTCCACCCTTATCACTCCTTGTTGCGGCGTGCAATCCGCTCCCACCTGACATATCATATCAATTTATTCATAAAACAAATTTCACAATCCAGGCCAAGCCTTTCACAATACTGTTATTTCCACAATTTCAAACAGAAAATCATATAGCTTGTAAGCTTTAACCAATATCATTTCACAATAAAACCAACCAGAATATAAGTAAACACCGTAACGCTGTCAATCCAGCTGAGTCTTTATATACTATGATAAACTCAAGAGAACAACCAACATTTTTAACACACTTACAACAACAATTGGAAATAACTCAATGAAACTCAATAACCACGTGAACCTCAACAATTACGAAAAAGCTATACTGCATTTCTCACAACTTCCACAATATTATCAAACCGAAACCACCAGGAACGTAAATATATATATATATAATTCGTAAAAATAATACCAACCCTCTCGACCGTTATACATATCACAAGGAAACCAGCTCAAACAACCAAAACTCTTTCCAAATAATCACAACAATATCTAACAACAGATCAACAAGGACAAATAGTTATAGAAGCAATAATGAACATATAACAATTAGGTCAATAATCAATTAAGTTAGGAACGGGAAGGGGAATCATGTTTAACAATTAATTTGGGTGATGCATAGATACTCGTCACCACACCTATACACTACACCCATGTATTTCACATAGCAAACAAGTGGGGAGTCCTATTCCCTCAAGCCAAAGTTAGACCAGACACTTACCTCAATTCCGCAGGCCACTCACTGCTCAATTATCGCTTTTCCTTTTGAATTCACCTCTAAATTGCTCGAATCTAATCACAATTAACTTAATATTATTAACTAATGCTAAAGAAACTAACTTTATTGAAAAATATAATTTTTCCTAAGTTTTCTCAAAAAAAGTCATAACCCGACCCCGGGCCCACTTGGTCTAAACTTGGGGTTCGGACCAAATTATGTTTACCCATTCACCCACGAACCTAAATATGCTATTAATTTTGAAATTCGACCTTAATTTGATATAAAAATTCAATTTTTACAAAACTCCCTAATTCTACCCAAATCCTAGATTTTTACCATGAAAATTCTTTGTTTTTGCTTTAAAAGTGATGCAAAATAGTAAGGAATTGAAAGAACAAGGTTTGGAATTGATTACCTATGAATTGGGGATGAAGATTGTTGAAGAAAACTCATTTTTAGGGCTGGAACCTCGAAAAATTAGAGAAGAAAGGGTTCTGCCCGGTTTTAATTCAATATTTATAATAGTTGGGCTGGGCAACTGTGCGATCACGGATAAAGATGTGTGATCGCACAGGTTAAGGAAAAATTGGGTTGTGCGTTCGCATGGGGAGGGGTGCGATCGCACAGGGTATTGGATTTCCCTCCCCTAGGCCAAAATTTAACTCAGTGCGTTTGCACTGAATGGCTTGCGTTCGCATAGCTTGGCCCAGACTGTGCTCCGCGATCGTAGGGTTATTCGTGCGTTCGCACAGTAGGGCTTTGGTGAAGCAGTGCGATCGCACTCCTGGAATTGCGTTCGCACATTACAAAACTTGGGACCCCTGAAGACTACACTATGCGATCGCGGTTATATCTATGCGATCGCATAGTACAAAAACCTAGACACCAGATACTGAAAAACCAACAGTTATTTTAAAGTGAAAATCACCCTGTGGCCTATCCGAAACTCACCCGGGCCCTCGGGACTCCAAAAAAATCATGCACGCAAGTCTAAAAAAGTCATAAGGACTTGCTCGTGCGATAAAATCATGAAAATAACATGTAAATCTATGAATTAAACCTCAAAACCCATCATTTTCAACAAAAACTCTTAAAGTTCATAATTTCTCAACCTGATGTCTGAATCACGTCAAACGAACTCCATTTTTCACCAAATTTTACAGTTAACTGTTAAATATCATAACAAAGTTGTACCGGGCTCCGGAACCAAAATACGGACCCGATACCAATAATTTTTAGCATTATTTCTTTTCTTTAATTCATGAACATTTCAGCAAAACAAATTCTTTCAAAATTGATTTCTAAGGCTTGGGACCTAGGAATTCATATCCGGGCATACGCCCGAGTCCCATATTTTATTGCGGACCTCTCGAGATCGTCGGAACACAGATCTGGATCCGTTTACTCAAAATGTTGACCAAAGTCAACTTTTATCAAATTTAAATTCTAAAAATCACTATTTCTCATATTTTCACATAAAAGCTTTCCGGTTTCACGCTCGGACTGCGCACGCAAATCGAGGTATTTAATTTTAGTCTTTTTATGACTATTAAGCATGGAACAGAGTCTAATTTTATAAAATACACTTTTGAAAGAAAACTTCAAAAATAAAAATTCATGATTTGAAAGACCAAATATTATCGGAATTTGATAAATTTAGTATGGGTGAACTCGTATCGGAATGGGTAATAGGAATTTGTAAAAAATTTGGGTTCCGAGGTGCGGGCCCCGGGGTCGATTTTTATAATTTTGTAAAGATTGAAACTTTATTGTTCGAGATAGTTCCTTATACGTTTTATGTGTATTTTGAAGTTGTTTTAGTTAATTTTTAGCCGTCCGGAGGTCTTTTCACTCGAGAAGTCTATTTTTGAGTACCGGCTTGTCGTCTTTGAGGTAAGTATCTTGCCTAACCTTGTGTAGGGGAACTACCCCTTAGGATTGAGTCTTCTTTGTTGATTGTAGTCCGTGTATATGAGGTGACGAGTGCGTACTCGGATTTATTTGTAAATAGATTGTCCTTTTAGAATTCGTAGGTTCTTATGTTACATGTGTATGAGATGTAATTGTTACGTTTGAATCTTGGTTGTTAATTTCATCCTTTCCTGCTTAAATTAGAATTACTTGCTTTTGGATTCATTTGTCGGCTATTTGATCTTAATTGACTTAATTGAATATCTTACCGCTCTTATGTTCATGCTATACTTGCTTCCTAAAACTGTCAAATTGACTATACTAGTGTTATCTAGCTTTATAGTTGTTTAGCCATATTTAGAATATCCATTCGTTGGTGTCAAGCATGCCCGTGAGTCTTACATTGTGGTTTATATGATTTTTCCCTTATGTGCTACTTGGACCTAGTTGACAAACATTTATGTTGTTGGTGTTTTCTTGATGTTGCCTATTGTTGGGCCCTTGTTTGAGCTGAGTTTTATTTCGTAAAGTTAATTGTTGAGACGAGATTGGTTATATTTGTTTCCCTTGCCGGGATGATGTTGTTTCATTGTTGACTCCCTTGCCGGGATGGTAAGATTTCTATTGTTGTTTATACTGTTAATGATACTGTTTGCGTTGTTGACTCCTTTGCCGGGATGTTGTGATTTATGGTTCTTACTGTTGATTCCCGGATGTTGTGATTTATGGTTCTTATTGTTGATTTCCCTTGTTAAATTGTTGTTTATGTTATTTTTGCACGAGGGGACATTCCGTGCCGAGTGTTTATTTATTTATTGCACGAGGGGACATTCTGTGCCGAGTGTTTGTGAGGTTATACACGAGGGGACATTCTGTGTCGAGTGCTTATTTATTTATTGCACGAGGGGACATTTTGTGCCGAGTGTTTATGAGGTTATGCACGAAGGGACATTCCGTGCCGAGTGTTTATTTAATTATTGCACGAGGGGACATTCTGTGTCGAGTGTTTGTGAGGTTATGCACGGGGAGACATTCCGTGTCGAGTGCTTGTGAGGTTATGCATGAGGGGACATTCCGTGCCGTACTTATGCATTATTATTTTCGTTGTTCCTGTTTGCTATGTACTGCACTTGGTTTGGTGAGGATGAGAGTAAAGTACGAAGGGTGATGCACGTGCACTTGTCTTTGCATTTTATTCCTTTGTTCTAAATTTGGATATTCCTACTGATCTCTTACTGCATTTATTGGCAAGATTTGATATTCCTCCTGTGTTGCATGGCAATTTCTGAGTTACGGACTGGGTTTCGGTAAATAAATCTTGAGGAGATTTTGATCAAGGGATTTCATTGAAAGGTATTATTGAAAAGGTAATGGTTTCGAAATGATTATATTTGAATGACTTTTACATCGAAGGTATATTTGAAAAGCACTAGTCTTGCCTAAAATGATATTTGGAAGTCATTTATTGGGAAGGCATCTTTGGAAAATTTCGTATTTTGAAAGAAAACTATGTTTTACGTAATTCCCTCTACTAAATATACTTATATCTATTTTTGAAGAAAGTATGTTTTCAAAGGAAACTCTTCCATACAAAAATATTTTTATTTGCAAAAGGTTTTTCATATGAACTGTTGTTTTAAAGATTTCTACCAGTTACGAATTTTAATAGCTAAGGCCCGATGTGAACAAACCGACGTGGAGTTGAGTTATTGGTGTCCTCTATTGTATTGTGTTTCCTATCGATTCGGCTTGTTTTGCTGTCCATCTTTTTGTGTATTTTTGTGTTGTTTCGTGATTGATTTCTGTAATTTCCTTCCGCTTTATATTGTCATTGTCGTAAATTATTCCGTGAATCCTTAGGTAGATGTAACGTTCAGTCATTTCTATATTCATGGTATTTATTTTGTAGACCAGTGATGTCTTGACTAGTCCTCGTCACTACTCCACCGAGGTTAGTCTTGATCCTTACTGGATGCCGCTGTGGTGTGCTCATACTACACTTCAGCATATTTTTGTGTGCAGATCCAGGTATATATTGTAGTAGCTGTGTGGATGATTGCCAAGGAGACTCAAGGTAACCTGTTGCTGCGTTCGCAGGCGTCGGAGTCACCTTCTTTGTATTTACTATTCATACACTGTTGTATTTATTTCCAAAAATTATTCATATAGCTCATCTTTTCTTTGCCTGAAAACTCTTCATGTTTGCAAGCAAAGAAGGCATGATGTGAGCACCTAATTTTTGACCATATTTTATTTTTTCACCACTTTTTAGTATGTAAATATGTTTTAAGTTTATCTACATATTTTAGCCGTTATTTCACTTTTTAGTAGGTTTATTTGATAAAATTAAAAAATACAAAAAAAAGAGTTATATTTTTAGGAGTATTAGTTTTATTTTCATTTACAAAGAAAGAAAAGTTTTAAGAAATATAGTTTTATCTAGTTTAGAACAATTTTTAAGTTAGAGGTTTGAGTGTAGTAATTTACCTTATTTTTTTTATCTATTTAGTAGGAGTAGTATTTTATTTTAGTATTTTTGTTTTGTTCATCTTTTGTTTAAACCCAAAACAAAAAAAAAAGGAACAAAAAGAATTAAGAAGAGAACCAAAAATAAAATTGCCACGTGTCAAAGATTCCTCTAATCTTTAGTAACAGATTTTGGCACAATTCCTCACCTGCACACTCCACCCACGTCACACCAGCACACACACTCTTTATGTTTTGCTTTCCAGTTCACACACTCTCCACTCACATGATAAAATAGGGGGGAGCTGGAAAAAAACGGAAAGAGAGAGAGGGATAAAAACAGAGAGTGACGAGAAGGAGAGGGAACGGACCAAAAACAGATGGGATTTATTTTGTTTTATTGATGCTTGGTCTTGTTTCCTTGTTTCCTGGGTTAACGTTTGAAGTTAATCTTATTTTAATGTGATGAATCTCAAATGGAATCTTTGATCACGCCCAACTATGCCTTATAAAAAGGATTAAGCGGTCGCTGCAAATATAGTCTGGTTCAAGTTCGGAGTCAAATCCCACAGGCAACTAACCTATTGACTACAACTTTTAGTGATGCTAATGACAAGCTCAGACAACTTCCGAATGCAAGATTTTTATGAATATATAGTGGAATTTATTTAGCTAATGTAAAATGACAATAAAACTAGTAATAATTAAGAATAAAGTTGAATTCAATGGTAAAAGGATCTAGGGCTATTGATTTCCCTAATTGCCGGATTAATTCTTAACTCTTTAGCTATAATCTTGCCGTAATATTCTATGAAGATTATGAGTTCGGGGCTACCGTAATTATCTCTCGATCAATTATGATAATTTACTAGAAGCATTCTTTTGAACTATTGTAGCTACCAATTTATGCAACTCAGAATTATCCCACCAAAGCTTTGTTATTTCTAACCCACTTTAAAATTTAAGTAATTAATCTCTTCAATTACCTAAAAGTGGTGTTGTTCAACAACAATCTAACCAAGTATTCTTTCTCAAGCAACACAAGGCAACTAGACACGATTAATCAAGGGCCCTTTCAATTAACCATAATAAGAAACGTAGTTGAACAATCATAGAACAAACATGGCTCGATTATATCAAAATAGAGTTAAAACTTCATCCAACAATTGGTTCCATCAACCCTAGATTAAATGTTTAGCTACTCATACTAAAACAAAACATAGCAATAATATGATTCATGATTCACAATGATAAGCAGAAAGAAACTCTAAAGAATTGCTTGATCTTCTCTCCCTTGTTCTTGCCTCCAATTATGTCTAAAAGAGCAGCCTTTTTTGACTTCTGGGCGAGTTTGGGCTCTTATAGATTTAGGTTAATTGCTCAGGAATTTACACAAAAGCCCTTACAATTTGTCGCATTTAAAAAACCTGTCTGCGGTCGCGGACTTGCACTGCTTCACTGTTTTCCTCCGCGTTCCTGCGTGCCCAGGTTCGCGGTGCCTTTTGCATTTTTTCTTATTTTCCTCGCTCTTTTTCATCCGGGATATCATTTGATTGGTCTTGTGTGTTCATAATTGACTCCAAAACGCTCTTTAAACATCAATAAAGTGCGGTTAAATTAGAGTATAAATTGCGTCTATATTGCATAATATAGGCTACTATCAACACCCCACACTTAAATCATTGCTCGTCCTTGAGCAATAAAACCACACTCTACATGCCTAACTTCACTAAGCAACTTCATGGACCACAACTTCGTAATATTCTCATGCCAACTCAAGGATAATAAGAAATTCAAATACGTTTAGGAATACCTGTAAGTCACATATAAGCATGCTCGTGAGTCCTAAAACTACCCAACATAACATAGTAGTTGCTACGCACGGACTCTCGTCACATTGTGCATGCGTAGCCCCCGCAAATAAGGACATGCAATTATTTATAATCACCTATGAGGACTGATGCGATAAATTGCATAGTTTAACATGGGATATACCTTACATTTTATGCGCATTAATGATAAAATCACACTTATTATGTGCTTAATGGAGTTATTTCATGTGTAGGTGAAGTGAAGATGGAAACGGGGTTAAAAGGATGCAAATACGTCGAAAAATACGCGAAAGGAGGCACCCGGGCGAGAGCCGGGCGACAGAGCCAAACAGCCTGCCCTACCCTGGCGTTAGC
>ML395176.1:1935-28949 GCA_005239525.1 Nicotiana knightiana | reverse complement strand
TATCGGAGAAAGAATTCACCAACGGGGGAAACCATAACCTTAGACCTTTAATATTATTGTTTACATTAAATTGTTAGATTAATTACTAGTTGATTATTTTGTGAGTAGAATTAGTTAAACAACACAACTTGATATTCAAAAATCTTGAGAAACTTGATTAAACACCAGTTTAGTATTTAATAAACTCGATTGATACGTTCAATTCCTTGTGGGATCGACTTTGGTCTTAATACCCCAGATTTATATTTGCAACGCCCATTTAGTCTTTATAGAAGACATAGTTGAGTGTGATCAAGGACAATTCCCCTTACAAGGTTAGAAAAGAGACTCACCTCGCTCGAACCTACTCCCCGGACCAAGAACGCGCCCGAAACTCCGAACTCTACACTCGAGGACTCGAAACTAGCCAAATGTTATACAAATTCATCAATTTATGCTCAAGGTGTGGAAATTCTCCTAATACTAGGTCAAATTCGCCATTCTTGAAGAAATTCTAAAATCCGACCCCGGGCCCGCATGCTGGGATTCCAATAATTCTCGAAGAAAACACTCACCCATAGCCTAAGGATCATTAATATACGATTTCTACTTGATTTCATAGCTAATTCACGGCTAAATTCTCAAATTTTCGAAAGCCCTAGGTTATACCCCATTCTTGATTTTTCACTAATTTAGGTAGTTAATTAAGCTAGTAATCCATGCATGAAGCTAATATTGGAGTAGAATTTAGTTACCTTCAATAACCAGGTTTTTGCCCCTAAAAAATGGTGGAAATCGCCCCAAGGAAGAAGAAGAAGATAAGGGAAATGAATTAATTCCCGCGTATAAAAACACATTGTCTGAATAGTGTTTCCGCACCTGCGGCTCGAGGGCCGCACCTGCGCTCTCGCACCTGCGAGCAAAGGCTCGCACCTACGGAAATGGACTAGGAAGCCTGGGCCCGCACCTGCGGAGTGGAGACCGCACCTGCGGCTCCGCTCCTGTGGAATTTTGTCCGCACCTGCGATAATTGGCATGACCACTGGGGGTCGCACATGCGACTGGGCAACCGCACCTGCGGTCACACCATAACAAGTGCACCAACAGCTATTTCAGTTGGATTTTGGCCTCGTGTGGTGTTCGGGAGGCATCTGGGCCCACCCGAGCCCCCGTCCAAATATACCAACAAGTCCCAAATCATAATACGAACTCGATAGGAGAACGACATCGCCAACCATACAAAGCCTCAAATGGTGCTATCTCAATGCTTGACTGATAACTATTATTGTAAGCAAACTCGGCCAAAGGCAAGAACTGGTTCCACTGACCTCCGAAGTCAATCACACATGCTCTGAGCATGTCCTCCAATATCTGAACTGTACACTCCGACTGACCATCAGTCTGAGGGTGAAATGTTGTGCTGAGGTCTATCTGGGTACCCATCTCACTATGTAATGCTCTCCAGAAGTGTGAGGTGAACTGAGGACCTAGATTTGATATAATGGACACAGGCACACCATGCAACTGGACTATCTCCCGAATGTAGATCCGGGCCAACCTCTCAGAAGTATAAGTAGTAGCTACTGGAATGAAATGCTCCGATTTGGTCAACCTATCCACAATGACCCAAACCGTGTCAACCTTCCGCAAGGTCCGAGGCAACCCAACCACGAAGTCCATAGTGATGCGCTCCCATTTCCACTCAGGAATGGCATCTGCTGAAGTAGGCCTCCTGGCCTCTGATGCTCATACTTCACCTGCTGGCAATTAATACACCTAGCCACATACTCCACAATGTCCTTCTTCATTCGCCTCCTCTTGAATTCTCTCTAGGCCATCAACCTTAGGAACACATAAGCGGCCCTGAAGTTTTAGAACACCATCCTCGCCAATAATAATCTCCTTGGCCCTACCCTGAACCACTGTATCTCGTAGCTCAGCCAAACACGGATCATCATACTGCCGAGCCTTAATCTCCCCCAATAACGAAGACTGAGGAACCACATGTGCAAGAACTCGACGAGGCTCTGAAAGGTCTAATCTCACCAGGCGATTAGCGAAGGACTGAATGTCCAAGGCTAGAGGTCTCTCCTCGGCCGAAATATAATCCAAGCTACCCATACTCTCCGCCTTCCTGCTGAAAAAATCTGCTACCATGTTTGCCTTGCCCCGGGTGATAAAGAATGGTGATATCATAATCCTTCAACAACTCTAGCAACCTGCGCTGCCTCAAATTAAGATCCTTCTGCTTGAACAAGTGCTACAAGCTACAGTGGTCTGTATAAACCTCACAAGACACTCATACAAGTAGTGCCTCCAAATCTTAAGAGCATGAACAATCGCCGCCAACTCCAAATCGTGCACAAGGTAATTCTTCTCATGAACCTTCAGCTGGCGCGAAGCATAAAAATAACTCTCCCCTCTTGCATCAATACACACCCCAAGCCAACGCGCGAAGCATCGCAATATACTGTATACATCCCAGAACCGGAAGGCCATACTAGAATTGGTGCTGAGGTCAATGCTGTCTTGAGCTTCTGAAAGCTCGCCTCACACTCGCCAGACCATCGGAACGGGGCATTCTTCTGAGTCAATCTAGTCAATAGAGCTTCAATAGAAGAGAACCCCTCCACAAATCGGCGATAATAGCATGCTAGGCCCAAGAAGCTCCTGATCTCTGTAGCTGAAGTAGGACGTGGCCAGCTCTGAATTGCCTTGATCTTCTGAGGATCAACCTTGATACCATCTCCGGATACTACATGCCCCAAGAATTCCATGGAATCCAACCAAAACTCACACTTGGAGAACTTAGCATATAACTTATGTTCTCGCAAAGTCTGGAGCACAACTCTCAAATGTTGCTCGTGCTCCCCCAGGCTACGTGAGTAAATCAAAATGTCATCAATGAAGATAATGACGAGGAAATCAATATATGTCCTGAACACCCTATTCATCAAGTCCATGAATGTTTCTGGGGCATTAGTCAAGCCAAAGGACGTCACCAAGAACTCATAATAGCCATATCTCGTACGAAAAGCATTCTTCGGAACATCTGAATCCCGAATCCTCAACTGATGATACCCCAATCTCAAATCAATCTTAGAAAACACACGAGCACCCTGCAACTGGTCAAACAAATCATCGATGCGCGGCAAAGGATACTTGTTCTTGATGGTAACCTTGTTCAATTGGCGGTAATCAATACACATCCGCATGGACCCATCCTTTTTATTCACGAATAGAACAGGAGCACCCCACGGCGATACACTCGGCCTGATGAACCCCTTAGCTAACAACTCCTCAACTTGATCCTTCAACTCTTTCGGAGCCATACGGTACGGAGGAATAGATATAGGTTGGGTGCCTAAAGCTAAATCAATCCAGAAATCAATATCACGATCCGGAGGCATGCCCGTAAGATCCGAAGGAAATACATCAGCAAACTCTCCAACCACTGGCACCGAATCGATCGTTGAAGACTCGGCGGTGGTGTACCTCACATAAGAAAAATAGTCCAGACAACCCTTCTCGACCATATGTCGAGCCTTCAAGAATGAAATAACCTGGCTGGATGTACTAACTGAGGAACCTCTCCACTCCAGCCTAGGCAACTCGGGAATGGCTAAAGTAATTGTCTTGGCATGGAAATCTAGCACGGCATGATAAAGAGATACCCAATCCATGCCTAAAATAATCTCGAAATCAACCATGTCGAGCAATAAGAGATCCGCTCGAGTCTCGAATCCACAAAACGAAATCACACAAGACTGACAAATCCGGTCTACAACAACAGAATCGCCCACGGGAGTGGACACATAAATAGGAGAACCCAAAGACTCACGAGGGACATCCAGAAAATGAGCAAATAAGACCGAAACATATGAATAAGTGGATCCTGGATCATTTAACACCGATGCCTCTCTACCACATACTGTAATAATATATGTGATCACGGTGTCTCAGGCCACTGTATCTAATCTAGTCGGGATAGCATAGAATCTAGCTGGAGCACCGGAAGACTGAGCCTCGCCAGAATGAACAGGAGTTGGCTGACCTCTGTTGGCATGAATAGGGGCTGGCAGAGCTCCCCCTGCCTGTCCTCCACCTCTGGGACGACCTCTACCAGTCTGCCCTCCACCGCTGGATGGATGAACCACTGATGCTGAAAATGTAGGCTGATAGCTCTGTTGAACGGCCTTGCCCCGAAGCCTGGGACAAGTACTCCTCATATGGAATGGATCCCCACACTCATAACATCTGGCTGGTGGCATCTAAAGAAGGACCCTGGACAGCTAGGGGACGAGGAGTACTCTCTGGTATGGCACTGAAGTAAGGAATAGAAGACCCCTGATGACCGGAATACCCGTCTGAGGAACCCTGAATGGCTGGTGGGCGGTAGGAACTCTCTGGAATGGCGCTCAAATAGGGCCTCACTGGAGCACCATGGGGAGGTGGCGGAGGAGCTGAATATGGAGGCCTGCTAGACTGGCCTCTACCGAACTGACCTCTAACCCTGGCTGGGGAACCTCTGAAATCTCCTGAAAATCTAGCCCTCTTATCCTGCTGACCCTGCTCTCTGCCTCTCGAACGATAACCCTCAATCCGGCGAGCTATCTCGACCACAAGCTGATAGGGAGTCCCCATCTCCACCTCACGGGCCATGTTGGCCCTAATACCTGAGTGCAGCCCTACTACAAATCTCCGCACTCTCTCAGCATCAGTAGGCAATATCATAAGGGCATGACGGGACAACTCAGAAAACCTGGCCTCGTAATCTGTCACTGACATTTGCCCCTGCTCCAACTGCTCAAACTGATATCGCAGCTCATCCCTCTCGGAGGGTGGAATATACCTGTCCAGGAACAGCTGAGTGAACTTCTCCCAAGTGATGGAAGGGGAACCTGCTGGTCTACCCAGGATATAGGACTGCAACCGGGCCCTGCCCTCAAGCTGGAAATTAGTGAAGTCCATTCCATGGGACTCCAGTATCCTCATGTTGTGCAGTTTGTCCCTGCACCTATCAATAAAGTCCTGGGCATCCTCGCCCTTCTCACCCCCGAAGATAGGAGGGTGCAGTCGGGTCCATCTATCCAGTAACTTTTGCGGATCGCCGTCCGCAGCTGGTCTGAGCTCAGGTGCTGCTGCTACTGGCTGGGCTCCACCCACGGGCAGTGTACTCGGGGTATGCTGAAGTGTTGTTGTCTGGCCTGCAGCCTGGGCAGTAGGGGTCTGGGCTCCCCCTCCTGCCTGAGATGTAGCAGGATCCGCTGGAAATAAACCAGCCTGGGACATAGTTTTCATGAATCGCATCATACGACCCATGATCCCCTGGAATCCTGGCGCCGTCATAAAGTCTACTGGAGCAGGACCTGCTGAGGGCACCTCACCCTTCTCCTCTATAGTAGGGACCTATGGTGGTACGACTAGAATAGCTCGGGGACGCCCTCGTCCCCTACCTCGGGCTGGTGACCTTCCTCAACCTCTGCCACGGCCTCGAACAATGGGGGTAGCGGCCCCTCCTGGGTCTGGAACATCGAATGCACGCGTCCTCACCATCTGCGAGAGAATAGAAGAATGAAATTTAGTAAACCATTGACTGCACGATAGAATAAAAATAAGGAGAGGTTTTCCTATCACCCTATAGCCTCCCGAAGATAAGTACAGACGTCTCCATACCGATCCACAAGACTCTACTAGGTTTGCCTGTGACTTGTGAGACCTACGTGAACCTAGTGCTCTGATACCATGTTGTCACGACCCAAAATCCTAACTAAGGTCGTGATGGCGCCCAACAGCGGGGTCAGGCAAGCCGACTCTTAATTTGCCAAAGATTCCTTCTTATTAGATTAAACGCTTTAAAATATACTCAGTTTTTAAAACTTAACACGATTCAACAAAGATAAATAGCCAGTTTTAATCAAAACAATCATGAAGAGGCATGAGCCAATATATGTACAACCTGAAATCCATAAGAACTGCGTGTGTGCCAGGAACTAGTGTCACAAATCCTACGGGAATACTAACAGAATATACAAAACATAATATACAATCCCACGGTCTGAAAGGAATAGACGGTAAATAAGCAAAAGAAAACTCCAAGGTGCTTCCGAGGATCGTCAGGAGAAGCA
Source organism: Nicotiana knightiana (assembly GCA_005239525.1). NCBI lineage: Eukaryota > Viridiplantae > Streptophyta > Magnoliopsida > Solanales > Solanaceae > Nicotiana > Nicotiana knightiana. The sequence goes on along the minus strand of ML395176.1, from coordinate 22,842 downwards.
GCTCACCGTGAAGTCGGGTCCAACTGAGATCAGAATCGAGCTCTGGTCTGATAACCAGATGCACCAGCCTTAGAACCTGTACAATTAATTACAGAAGTGCAACATGAGTACATAAACAAATATGCACCCAGTGAGTATCCCGCCTAACCTCGAAGAGGTAGTAACGAGAGGTAGACGTGATACTTACTAGGGTCAACATTTCTAAATAACATGATTTAATAGGAACTAGGCAGGCATAACTGTCGCAGAAATCACAAAGAGATAAATCATCAAGTATAGTTGTATTTACCTTTGCATGTCAAATTTCACTAGCACATAATGAACTAAATTCCATTATTAACATGAACCAGTTTGTACAATTACAACAAATTCCCAGTAAATCATACAACACATAATAGGACAGAAACGTACGGCCGAAACGTCGCGAAAAATAAATGTGCATTGCCGAGGGTCGAACGGCTCGAACCATAGATGCATCTATTACCCCGCTCGCGAATCGAACATGCGACGTGGTTGACATAATAGTTGGGCTATTCCGCTCACGAATCATACATGTGACGTGGTGCCGCATACATACATAAAATTATCAATTTTTTTAGGGAACTATCAGAGATTATTCTTTAAGGCAAGAACCTAAGGAATATATCATGGACCACAACTTCCTAATATTCTCATGCCAACTCAAGGATAATAAGTAATTCAAATACGTTTAGGAATACATGTAAGGAACATATAAGCATGCTCATGAGTCCTAGAACTACCCAACATAACATAGTAGTTTCTACACAAGGACTCTCGTCACATCGTGCGTGCGTAGCCCCCGCAAATAAGGACATGCAATTATTTATAATCACCTATGGGGACAATTGCCCCTTACAAGGTTAGAAAGGAGACTCACCTCGCGTTGAACCTACTCCTCGGACCAAGAACGCGCTCGAAACTCCGAACTCTACACTCGAGGACTCGAAACTAGCCAAATGTTATACAAATTCATCAATTTATGCTCAAGGTGTGGAAATTCTCCTACTACTAAGTCAAATTCGCCATTCTTAAAGAAATTCTAAAATCTGACCCCCGGGACCGTATGCTCGGATTCCAATAATTCTCGAAGAAAACACCCTCTCATAGCCTAAGGATCATTAATATACGATTTCTACTTGATTTCATAGATAATTCACGGGTAAATTCTCAAATTTTTGAATGCCCTAGGTTACTACCCCATTACTGATTTTTCACTGATTTAGGTAGTTAATTAAGCTAGTAATCCATGCATGAAGCTAATATTGGAGTAGAATTTACTTACCTTCAATAATCAGGTCGTTTGCCCTCAAAAATGGTGGAAATCGCCCCAAGAAAGAAGAAGAAGAAGAAGATAAGCAAAATGAATTAATTCCCGTGTATAAAAACACACTGTCTGAACAGTGTTTCCGCACCTGCGGCTCGAGGACCGCACCTATGGTCTCGCACCTGCGAGCAAAGGCTCGCACCTGCGGAAATGGACTAGGAAGTCTGGGCCCGCACCTGCGGAGTGGAGACCGCACCTGCAGCTCCGCTCCTGCGGAATTTTGTCCGCACCTGCGAGAATTGGCCTGACCACTAGGGGTCGCACCTGCGAGGCTGGGACCGCAGGAGCGGTCCCGCACCTGCGATTGGGCAACTGCACCTGCGGTCACACTAGAACAGGTGCACCAGCAGCTATTTCAGCTGGTTTTTGGCCTCGTGTGGTGTCCGGTAGGCACCTGGGCCCACCCGAGCCCCCGTCAAATATACCAACAATTCACAATTCATAATACGGACTCGCTAGAGCCTTCGGAACACCCAAAACAACGCTAAAACCCAAAATCACACCTCAAAACTCCTAGAACCAAACTTAGAAACTTTAAGTTTTCTAGACTTCGGTAACAACGCACCGAACTGACCTATACAACTCGGAATGATCACCAAATTTTGCAGGCAAGTCATAAATGACATAACGGAACTATTCCCGATCTCGGAATTCCATTCGGACATCGATATCACAAAAACACGTCCCAAACCATAATAGGAACTTAAGGGACTCTTATTTCAATATTGGGCGCCGAAACGCTCCCGGGTCATAGGAAACCCATTTCGAACATACGCCTAGGTCCAGAATCATTATACGAAGCTGCCAGAATCGTCGAAACACTCGTACTCTACAAGTACCATGAATACACACAACTACTGCGGCGGGCAGACTGATCCAATATATATATATATATATATTGTTGCGGCGTCCCTCAAAGTCTGAAGCACAACTCTCAAATGCTGCTCATGATCCTCCTGAGATTGGGAATACACCAAGATATCGTCAATAAACACGATGACGAAAAAATCCATATAAGGCCGGAATACGCTGTACATCAAGTGCATAAAGTATGCTGGGGCATTGGTCAGCCCGAATGACATAACCAGAAACTCATAATGACTATATCTAGTCCTGAAAGGAGTTTTCGGGATGTCTGGCCCCCGAATCTTCAACTGATGATAGCCGGAACGCAAGTCAATCTTGGAAAATACCCTGGCACCCTGCAACTGATCAAACAAGTCAACTATACGAGGAAAGGGATGCCGGTTCTTCACTGTAACTCTGTTCAGCTGCCGATAATCAATACACACGCGCATAGAACCATCCTTCTTCTTCACAAACAACACCGGTGCACCCCAAGGTGACACACTAGGCCGAATGAACCCCTTATCAAAGAGTTACCGAAGCTGCTCCTTTAGTTCCTTCAGCTCTGTTGGTGCCATACGAGGTGGAATAGAAATAGGCGGAGTGCCTGGCACTAGGTCAATACCAAAATCAATGTCCCTATCAGGTGGCATGCCTGGCAGGTCTGCAGGAAATGCGTTCGGAAAGTCACGGACCACAGGAACCGAATCAATAGCGGGAGTCTAACAACTGACATCCCTCACAAAATCCAGATACGCTAAACACCCCTTCTCAACCATGCGCTGGGCCTTCAGGTAGGAAATCACCCTGCTAGGCACATACTCAGAAGAACCTCTCCACTCAACCCTCAGACGTCCTGGCATAGTTAAGGTCACGGTCTTAGCGTGATAATCAAGAACAGCATGACATGGAGATAACCAATCCATGCCCAATATCACATAAAAATCGACCATGCTGAGTAACAGTAGGTCCACTTGGGTCTCCAGACCCCCAATAGATACCATACACGACCAATACACATGGTCCACAACAATAGTATCACCACCGTAGTCAACACATAAACAGACGTAACTAAAGACTCACAGGGCATATCCAGGAAAGGGGCAAAATATGATGAGACATAAGAATATGTAGAACCAGGGTCAAATAAAGCCAAAGCATCTCGGCGAAAAACTGAGACAATACCTGCGATCACTGCATCAGAGGCCATATCATCTGGCCTGGCTGGAAACGCATACATACGGGCCTGACCTCCACCTGCTCGACCTTCCCCTCTAGGGCGACCTCTAGCTGACTGACTACCACCCATGGCTGCCTGGGTGGGTGGTGAAATAACTTGAACTGAAGTCGAGGGCTGGCTCCTCAGCTGAGATGGACCTCCAAGAAGATGAGGACACTGCCTCCTCATATGCCCAAACTATCCACACTCATAACAACTCTCTAGAGCTGGAGACGGGGACTGAAAGGAACCCCTAGCACTAGAATGGCCACTAGGAGAACCATGCATAGAGGAACCCTGAACTGATGGTGCTCGAGCTGCACTCTGGGCTAGAAGGGCATCGAATGAAGAACGTCCTTGCTGAGAACTGCGAGGACCATGCCCCGAAGATGCACCACTATAGGCTGGGCGAACTGACTGAGGAGGCCTGAAAACGGCCTCTACTATGCTGAATTTGCCCCCTAGAAGGAGCACCACTAGAACCACCCGATCCGCGAGGCCTCTTAGCCTCCCTCTTCTCCCGCTCCTGGCGGCAAACCGACTCAATATCTTGAGCAATACAAACAACCTGCTCGAAGGTAGCACCTGATACTCTCTCCCGAGTCATGAAAAGGCGGAGCTGATAAGTGAGCCCATCCACGAACCTCCTAATACTCTCCCTATCAGTAGGGACCAACTCGGTGGCATGACGATCCAACTCTGAAAATCGCATCTCATACTGCATCACTGATAGCTCCCCTGACGCAGCTGCTCAAAATGCCTGTGTTGCTCCTCCCTGTGAGGCTGGGGTACATACTTCTCCAAGAAGATAGTGGAGAACTGCTTCCAGGTGAGGGGTGCTGAACCAACAGGCCTACGCCTCTCAAAAGACTCCCACCAAGTGAAAGCAGCACCAGAAAACTGAAAAGTAGCAAACGACACCCCACTGGTCTCCAGAATCCCAGCAGTACGTAGCATCCTCTGACACTTATCTAGAAAACCCTGGGCATCCTCGCCCTCAGCACCACTGAATGTCGGAGGCTGAAGTCTACTAAACCTCTCCAGCCTACGCTGCTCATCATCTGGCATAGCTGGAACCACAAAGTCCTGAACTGGAGCAACTGGCTGGGCTGGAACCGCCCCCGGTGTCTGATGGCCCTGGGTATCCTGCTCAGGTGTTCGGGAAACTGGAGTCTGACTGCCTCCCCAGCCTGAGAAGTAGCGGTAACTGCCTGAGCAAGGGTGGTACATACCGTCAAAATCTGAGCCAAGGTCTCCTTAAGACCCGGAATAACAATAGGCACTGTCGGTGCCTGAGCCTGTCCCGTTGGATCATCTGTGGCGGGAACCTGATCCTGAATAGTAGGGGGATCAACTGGTACTGCCCTGGTTGCTACACGGGCAGGCCCCCTACCTCTACCACGGCCTCGACTATGGCCTTGACCTCTCTCTGGTCGAGCTGGTGGCTGATCACTCTGATCGGTAGCGTGAGTCCTCACCATCTGTGAGAGAATGAAACGACAGAATTTTAGATTTCCAGAATCAACAAAATGGCACGACAGAATTCAAGAAAAATGAGATTGTTCCTAAGGGTTCTGTATCCTCTCAAAGATAGGTACAGACGTCTCCGTACCGATTCGCAAGACACTACTAAACCTACTCGTGACCGTTGAGTCCTATGTAACCTAGGCTCTGATACCAACTTGTCACGATCCCAAATCCTAAGCCGGCCATGATGGGGCCTATCATGGAACTAGGCCAGCCAACCATTTCATATTATCCTAATTTCCAACACTAGCAGATTAACACAGCAAACTGAGATAAACAATTTATAAACTACCCCAAAACCTGGAGCCAACTATCATGAGCACCTAGGACGATAAATACAATGTACAATAAGGTGACTTGCTACTACAAAAGTCTGAAGTACGAAAGCAAAAACTATGAACTAAGGAAAGGAAGGGAGGTAAGCTGCGGACGCTAAGCAGCTACCTCGATCCTCGAACAAACTCCAAGCACGTCCGAAAATAAACTAGTGATATGGTCCGGTACCTGGATCTGCACACAAAGGTGCAGGGAGTAACGTGAGTACGCCAAATCAGTAAGTAATCAAAGTAACTAAAAACTTGAGTGTAGTAACGAGAATTTATAAATCATGTAAATCCATATAATAAGTAACAACGGAAATAAATAAATCAAGTCAGGAATCTACATTCCGAATATTTCATAAAACTCCAGTTTCCATTTAAAATATCGTATAAAAACATTTGTCCAACATTATCATCAGAGGCTCAGTTTAAAGAAGAGTGAAACCAGTTGTTTCATAAAATATAAGCCCCTCGGGCACAGTATCACTATCAGTATCCCATGCTCACACAAAACACTCGTACTCAACAAGTACCATGAATACACACAAATGCTGCTGCGGGCAGCCTGATCCAATATATATATATATATACTGTTGCAGCATGCAGCCCGATCCATATAACATACATTGCGGCGTGCAGCCCGGTCCATATAATAGTCGATTGCACCTACTTGTGGTGTACAGACTCCGGAGGGGCTCCTACAGCCCAGGCGCTATATTGTTGTGGCGTGCAGCTCGTTCTAATATGTATACTGCTGCGGCGTGAAGTCCGATCCATATGTAATATATATATATATATTGTTGCGACGTGTGGCCCGATCCATAACTATCATCACATGCTCGGCTCTCGGCCTCACTTAGTCATCCTCACAAGCCACTCGGGCAATTCATCTCAACTCACGCGACTCAGCCCAAAATACCTCTCAGAGTTTTAAAACAGTGTGATAACAGTGAAAATAACAACAAGTAGAAAACATGACTGGGTTCACAATTGTTCTATCAGGATAGTGTGAGAATAGTGTAAAAGTACCTCTGAGGGTCAAAATAGGTCGGCACAAGGCCCCAAACATGGCTCACAACCCATAAACAAGTATAAATTTCTAAAATACAGGATGTCGTAAGGTTTCAAATCAAATACGCGGCTTAATGGTTGCTACGGGATGGGCCAAGTCACAATCCCTATCGGTACACGCCCACACGCTCGTCACCTAGCATGTGTGTCACCTCATTTACCAGAACAATATAAAATACCGGGGTTTCATACCTCAGGTTTAGAGTTACAATCGTTATTTACCTCAAAACAGCCCAAAAGCTACTCCGCGATGCTCTTGCCCCTCGAATTGGCTCCCAAATGCTCCGAGTCTATCACAAATCAGATCAATAGCATCAAAATACGCTAGGGAGATGAACCCCAATCGAAAACTATCAAAATTTAGGCATAATTCCCAAAATTGGCCAAACCCGAGCTCCGGGCCCATATCTTGGAATTCGATAAAATTGCATCACGGGAATCCTCATCCTTTCCCGAGTCTACACATATAAAATGCATCAAAATTCGACCACAAACGACCCCTAAATTCCTTAATTACAAGTTTCAATTTCCTAAACCCTAAATCCCCAATTTATGCCATTTAATCTACTAATTCCAAGCCTAACTTGTCACATAATAACATAGAATCGAGTTTATAGTCCGGGAAACTTACTTCAACTGAAGACCCTCGAAATCCTCCTCCAAATTGCTCTCAAAATGACTCAACCCGCATGCAAAAGTGAAGAAAAATGCCAAAATTTCGCGGAGGCACATATTTATACTTCCTGCCCAGTTAATCCGCACCTGCGGCCAAAATCTTGCACCTGCGGACCCGCTCCTGCGGTCCCAGGTGCTCACCTGCGAAAAGTCACTTAAAGTCCAAAATCCGCACCTGCGGAGTCGTCCTCATCTGCGGTCCCTCACTGAGCTGCCCAAATTCCGCATTTGGGGATTCCTTTTCGCTTCTGTGGGCCCGCACCTAGGACTCCCCATCCGCAGGTGCGGCCGCACCAGTAAAGTGGCACCAGCAGTAGCTTTGTTGCAATTTCCTAAGTCTAAACCTCCGTTAACCACCCGAAATCAATCCCGAGCCCCTCGGGACCCCAACCAAGCATACCAACACATCCCATAACCTCATTCAAACTTAGTCGAACCTTCGAAACACCAAAAACAACGCAAAAACACCAAAATCACATCAAATTCAAGCCTATGAACTTATAAACTTCGAAATTACTCCAATGATGCCGAAACCAACCAAAACACGTCCGAACGACCTGAAAATTTGCACACATATCCAAAATGACATTACAAACCTACTCCAACTTCCAGAATTCCATTCCGACCCCGATAGCCTATTTTTCCCTGTCGATCAGAAATTGCCAAAAACTAACGTTCGCCAATTCAAGCCTAATTCTACACCGCACATCAAAAACTTCATTCCGAACACACTCCTAAGTCCCAAATCACCTAACGAAGCTATCCAAGCCATAAAAATCCACATTCCGAGGTCGTTTACCAATAAGTCAACTCCCAGTTGACTTTTCCACCTATTAATCCAATTAAGAGACTAAGTGTCTCTGTTCTCAGCATGACCACTCCGAACCCGAACCAGCCGACCCAACACAACATAAATAGGCCAAGCAACATACGATAAAGCAAACGGCGCTAATTTCACGGAACGACCGGCCAGTTCATTACAACTAATCGAGCTCATTCAGTCTAGGATCAATAAGGACTTTATTTGGATGTAATGTAGGCTGCAGGTCGGGTAGGACACATTTAGATATTAGAGTGACTAAACCTCCCTAAGCACTTTAATACATATAGTTTACATTCAAGCCCATACTTATGTCAAACCATAATTTCACATTTTCATCAATATGTCATACCCCAGGCTCCTTTAACCACAATTATATCAAAATCCACAACCATCAAAGACTATTATTTACACAATACACAAAGAAATTCTTTTTCTTTTTCTTTTTTTTCAATTCAGGTGGCTTTTAGTATTATTTTTCAGCACAGTTCATCACACTTTAACTTTTACATAGTTCATCACAATTCAAGTGCTTATAAGAGGTGAAAAGGTTCAAATAGATGGACAATTCAAAAATTGGGTAAGGCTTGTAATGTGATTGCCAAAGAAACAGGATTACAGGCTCAAAGGGGTTAACTATGGTATATAGCAATTAGGTGGATGGAACATGTATATATATGGTTCAACAAAGAAATGCCTATATCACTTCCTAGACCAAATAAGAATATTATTTCTCTTTGCAAACACACAAGCAAGTTCTAAGCGTTAAATGTTAGCATAGAATACAAAAAGCCTCACACACACATGGCACATGACTCAATCCAGTTTAGATCATCAGACACTCCGCTCAGGGTACTTTAGCCAAATCAAGAACACATATTTTAAGGCCTTTTCACAAGAGTCAACCAATGAGCCTAAGTGTCTATATTCAAGGCACCATGGAGTTAAGGGATCCTATTTCAATTTTTTCCCTCGCCCATAAGTTCCTAACTAAAAATCAAAAAAAAAAAATAACTATACCCGGTTCAAATAAAACCCTTGGAAAAGAACCGTGGTTTAAAGAAAAGCCAAGGGAAGTTGATACACTACTACAAAACCAAAATATTTTTGTTGTTTTGTTTTTCCGACTTTAGTCCCTCAAGAAACTCGTCGAGTTGTATCCATCGTCGGTCCAAGTCGAAGTTAACTTAACAAAAGAAATTAAAAAACAATTATATACATATACAACAACATACAACATCATCCCCCACCCCACACTGGCATGTTCCCATGAATAAATTAAAGCAAGTTAAGGTAAGGGGACTTCCCTGGTAACTCAGTCCTGGTCGGAGACAATGCCAAGGTCGAGGTGACAAGCTCGTCCTAGCGCCCGAGCCAGCCCATAATCTTCTTTTCGGACTTTTAATTTTGAGTAGCCAGATCGTCAACTCTAGTACCCAGTTCTGTGACCCAAGTGCACAGCCCTTCCATATCCTGCTCCAAAGCTGTCAGACGGGTACTCCGGCGGGCCTGAGATGGACCTGCCTCATCTAGTATCTACACCGGTGGGGTGAGTCATGCATAGCCTCCTCCTGACCATCATCGTCACTCCCAGACTCATCCGGGGTGTCATCGTGGGCAGCAGGTGCCACTGGGTCCTTCCCGATGGTTACTTTGCTTGCCCGGAACGCGGCCTCCTTTGGCACCTTCCCATCTATGTTGAGGTTCTCGGAAACTCTCGCCACTTGGCACAATCTGGTGACCAGATATGGAAAGTAGAATCCATACTTCTTCTCGAGTGAGCGGACGAACATTTTCGACTGGATGAGCCGGGCCACATCAAAATCTCGGCTATTCACAAAACACCAAATCATTGCCGCCCTAGGTCCATTTACATCAGTGGTGTTGTGCGATGGCAGCAAACGATTGTTGATTATGGTACGCCAACACTTTTCCTCCCAAGTGAGGGATGATGAATTCAAGACTCTCCCAGGTGTAACCCATACTACCTCCTTGCCCGGCACACAAATGGTTTGGATGAATAAATTCCAAGTGACGGGTTTTTGCTGGTATGTCTCATAAAAATCTTCACCCCCTTCAAAAATCGGCAACCTATACACTCGTCTGATGCATCGAATGAAGCATCCACCCTTGTCTATTGTACTATGCAGATCCGATCTCTATGTTTCGGGCAATTGGCATAAAATTCCCGCACCAGTATCATGTTGACTTCCTTTGGCTCTTCAAAGAATATGTCGAGTTGGCACCTCATCAATTCCCTATACATGTTTGGGCATTCAACCAGGAGAGCTACCCTGTCAATGGCTCTCTCGGCCACAGGCTTCTTCGACGCCTTCTCACTAAAACGCTCCTGAGCTTTTCTAGATACAAACCGGTGATTGTCAAATTAGCTCGTGTTATCCGGTGCCCGAGCTCTAGAGGAACTTCCCGGTCCATTGACCGAGGATCCTGTAACACGTCTCTTCCGGGAGGGATTCATGATACCTGACAAAACAAGTGCCATTATTAGTAGGGGTGCGAATTATGTGAACCCCGGGCGGTTACTCAGACTTCACCCGCACCATGGTCACAATTACATTTAAAACTCATTGAGGCAATTTAACAAACACCTAGTGTGCATATGGCTACAAAGTAGCACAAATAACCCCATATCAAACCTAATGGCCTCACACACCCATCTATACCACAATCCACCTATAATACAAGAAATTCATGATTTTTCCTACCCATTCTATACACTAGCAAATAAAAAGAAGAAAAATTTAATCTAAAATCGTTACAAAAATCTGAAAATAAAACTACAAAAGAAAGAAAAACTAAGAAGGAAGGGAGAAATCATGTACTTACTTGAGATTCTTGAGACAATGGAGGTGGGATCGTTGTTAAGGAAGAGAGGATGACAGAAGGAGAGATTTTCGTTGTTAGAGGGGGAAGATGGGGGGAGGGGAGTCGTCTGTTTTGAGAATTTGAGGGGGAGAAGGAAAGTTAGAGTAGAAGAGGGGAAAGAGAATAGGGAAAGTGGGGAGGGTTGGGCGGATGTTAGGGTGGGGTAATTAAGGTTTTTTGTGGTAATTAGAGAGGAAAAAATAAAAAATAAATAAAAACAAAAATAGCACTTACCTGACGTCGCCCCGTCCGCGCCCAGCTCCACGGTCGCGTCCCGTCCGCGTTGCGCCCCTAGGCAGAAATATGCTTCAACTCTGCGCCCTGTCCGCGAACACGGACGCTGGCCAAAAATTGTGCCAACATCCGCGTTCACGTCCGCGGTCGTGAATCGCTGTTCCGAACATTTTTTACTATTTTCTTCAATTTTTACATATTCTGGGGTTAGCTTTTGACCCCGACTCCTTTCGATGTGCCCAAATATTTCCCTGCACACTAGTAATTTGGTTAATATCGTTCACATCAAATACAACACAAAAGAAAAACAAAAGAAGATCATGGGTTGCCTCCCAAGAAGCGCCTGAATTAATGTCGCGGCACGACGAATTACAACAAACCTTGAGTTGCCTCGTAGGAAGCGCATGATTTAACGTCGCGGCACGATGCAGGCTTTGATCATCACTCCTCATTCGCGTATTGGGGCTCTTCCAAAGTTATTACCACTCTATCCCCTTTTTCTTCGGCCATCCCAAGGTAGTGTTTCAACCTTTGACTAGTGTTTCACCGTGAACTTATTTGTCCCATCTTCGGATTCAATCTCCACATCTCCACTTAAGAACATTTTCACCACTCTGAAGGGTCCTGACCATCAGGACTTCAACTTACTCGGAAATAATCTTAATCTCGAGTTGTATAACAACACTAGCTCTCCGGGTTTGAAGTGCCAATTTAAGATGTGCTTATCATGCATTAGTTTCATCATTTCTTTGTATAGTTTAGCACTCTTGAATGCCTGGAACCTGAATTCCTCGAGCTCATGTAACCCGGTGACTCTGCTGGTGCCTGCGGTCTCCATATCCAAATTCAATTGCTGCAATGCCCACAGTGCTTTATGTTCGAGCTCTACCAGAAGGTGACATGCCTTTCCAAACACCAACTTGTACAGTGACATACCAATTGGAGTTTTGAATGATGTGCGGTACGCCCACAATGCATCATCCAGCTTCTTTGCCCAATCGGTCCTTGTTGCATTCACTGTTTTTGTAAGGACACTTTTAATTTCTCTATTGGGCATTTCAACTTTCGCGCTTGTTTGTGGGTGGTACGGTGAGGCTACTTTGTGGCAAACTACATACTTTTTCAACAGGCGTGCGAACGCTCTATTGCAAAAATGGGTTCCACCATCACTGATTATAGCTCTCGGGGTGCCAAAACATGTGAAGATGTTTTTTTTTAGGAAACTTATCACCCATTTTTCATCATTGGTTGGGAGAGCCACCGCTTCGACACACTTGGAGACATATTCAACCGCTACCAATATATATTTGTTACCGTATGAGCTGATGAACGGCCCCATAAAGTCGATCCCCCACATGTCAAAAACCTCCACCTCTTGAATTGTGGTCATCGGCATCTCGTGACGGCGAGATATGTTGCATGTTCTTTGCCATTCATCGCAACTTTTGACCCAAGCATGGGCATCCTTGAAAAGGGTAGGTCAATACAATCCCGATTCCAACACTTTTGCTGCTGTCCGGATTCCTCCAAAGTGTCCACCATATGGTGAAGCATAGAAAGCCTTCAAACAGAAGGTTGATATTTCTCGGGGATACACCTTCGGATCATGTTATCAACACATATCTTAAAAAGTATGGGTTCATCCCAATAATAAGATATACAATCATGGAAGAACTTTTTCTTTTGAATTGAGGAGAGATCATAAGGTACAATACCGCTTGCTAAGTAATTAGCAACATCAGCATACCATGGCGCCTCCTCCATTGTCACAGCAAGTAACTGTTCATCCAGGAATGTCTCTATGATATCTTCAACCTCCATTCTCTTTTCTGCTCCTTCCAACCTCGAGAGGTGGTCCGCCACTTGATTTTCCGTCCTCTTTCTGTCACGGATTTCTAGATCGAATTCTTGTAGCAAAAGGACCCAGCGAATCAAGCGTGGCTTTGACTCCTTCTTTGCTATCAAGTACCTAATTGCTGCATGGTCAGTATAAACAATAACTTTTGAGCCAATTAAGTACGACCTGAATTTGTCGAAGGCAAACACTATAGTAAGCATTTCCTTTTCTGTGACAGTGTAATTAAGTTATCACCACTGAACATCCTGCTTTTATAGTAGATCGGATGCATCATCTTATCCTTGCGTTGCCCCAAGACTGCTCATATAGAATAATCACTGGCGTCGCACATGAGCTCAAATGGTTGCTCCCAGTTGGGTGCAACAATGATGGGTGCAGTCACCAATTTCTTCTTCAGCTCCTCAAAGGCCAAACCTGCAAGCATCAGAAAACACAAAGGGCTGGTCTTTTCAAGAAAATTACATAAGGGGTTAGCAATCTTGGAAAAATCCTTAATGAACCGCCTATAGAACTCGCCATGCCCAAGGAAACTTCTCACTGCCTTTACCGAAGTGGGTAATGGAAGCTTCTCAATCACATCAACCTTGGAATAGTCGAATTCAATCCCCTCTTTGGATACTCGATGCCCCAGCATTGTTCCTTCTTGTACCATTAAATGGAACTTCTCCCAATTCAGCACCAGATTTGTCTCCACACATCTTTTGAGCACTCTTCTTAGGTTGTGAAGACAATTTTCGAATGAATCCCCCACCATGGAGAAATCATCCATAAACACCTCCATAATGTCCTCAACCATGTCAGTGAAAATGGCTAACATGCACCGTTGGAATGTAGCTGGTGCATTACAAAGTCCAACGGGCATTCTTCGAAAGGCAAAGATGTCATACGGACAAGTGAAGGACGTTTTCGCTCTATCTTTTGGGGCTATTGAGATCTGGTTATACCCCGATTATCCATCCAAGAAACAGAAGTGGATTGCCCAGCTAACCTGTCCAACATCTGGTCAATAAAATACAAGGGGAAATGGTCCTTCCGGGTGGCTGTGTTCAAGTTCTGATAGTCCATGCAAATCCGCCACCCTGTGACTGTACGAGTTGAGATCAACTCGTTCTTCTCATTATGTACGACTGTCATTCCTCCTTTTTTCGGCACACATTGGACAGGACTGACCTAATTGCTGTCAGAGATGGGGAAGATGATACCCGCATCAAGCCACTTGATCACTTCCTTCTTTATTACTTCTTTCATATTCGGGTTCAGCCGTCGTTGATGTTATCTGGAAGGTTTGTGCCCCTCTTCCAGAAGAATCTTGTGCATGCAGAAGGCTGGGCTAATATCCTTTATCTCTGCCATGGTCCAACCAATGGCAGTCTTACATTCTTGCAATACCTGCAATAATTGCTCTATATGTACAAATAGCAAACCAGATGATATAATAACACGTAAAGTAGAATTGGGACCCAAAAAAGCGTACCTGAGGTGGGCTGGAAGCGGTTTCAAGTCCATATGTGGTGGTTCTTCCATTGATGGTTTTGCGGGTGGTGTCACTCTCTCTTGTAAGCGTAGGGGCTCGAACAGAGGTTCCCTTTTCCAGAATCCTTGGCCTTCGAGATCCATGACCCACTCTGCCAACCCTTCACCATCCATCTCTTCCAAGTTTGTCAAGTAGGCTCCCAAGTCCCAATGGGTCCTTGACATTAAGGGTCTCATCCTCTTCTTGCAGTATCACATCCACAGCCTCCACTAATGAGAAATTTGCAAATTCACTAGGTTTGCTCATGATTGTTGAACGTTGAATATTATTTCTTCATTGTTCAGCCCTATCTTTAGTTCTCCAGTCTCACAATCAATTAATGCTCTCCCAGTGGATAAGAATGGCCACCCCAGAATGATGGGTATCTCCTCATATACCTGACAGTCAAGAATAACAAAGTCTGCAGGGAATACAAATTTCTCCACTTGCACAGGCACATCATCGAGAATTTTTGTCGGTCTTTTAATCGTGCCATCAACCAATTGCAGCAACATCGAGGTCGGCCTAGCTTTGAAAATGCCCAGTTTTGTATAGATTGCCAAGGGCATCAAGTTTATGCTGGCTCCCAAGTCACACAATGTTTCGCAAAAGCATAACTCCCAATAGTACATGGGATAGTGAAGCTACCTGGATCAGACACCTTTTGGGCCATAGGTCTTGTCACTACCGCGCTGCAGGTCTGTGTCAGAGTTATAGTGTCCATGTCCTAGAAGTCAAATTTCTGCGACATCAGGTCCTTCATCATTTTTGCATACCCTGGAATTTCCCTCGAAGCATCCATCGGTGGAATATTCAATCGAATCTGGTGAAGCATTTCCATGAATTTCCTATATTGATCATCTTTATTTTGTTTTGCCAATCTCTAAGGGAATGGTGCAGGAGTCAATATTCTTCCACTACTCGATGTCTTTTCTTTGTTGGAAGCTTCTAGAATAAGAGGTGCCACCTGTTCTGAGACTTGTTCACCTTCTTTTGCCTTACCCTTGTCAACTGTGCTTGTTCAACTATCACCTCGGTGAGCTCTGCTGATTTCTCTGCCTCTAATGTAACTGGAGTGACTGGCATAGTCTCTCTTCTAGATTGAGCAACTTCTTTCTCTCTGTCTAAATCTCTTCCATTACTGAGACTCACTTCCATTAGCTGATTTGGGTTTGGCTCATTTGGGTTAATATTTGTATCTCCGGGCAATGTTCCTTGGGGGCGATTGTTTAAGTCCATGGACAGCTGTCCCAGTTGAGTTTCAATGCCTATGATTGCTGAGTCATGTGCTACTAACTTTTCTTGCATCTTACCATTTGTTCCAATGAGTTGTTGCAGCATGCCCACCATGTTGCAGTCCTGCTGTTGATGAGGTGGTTGGTATGCCAACTGTTGTTGGTGCTGCTGTTGATATCCCTTTTGCCTTTGATACGGCACAACTTGGCCTCGTGGTCGTGCACCTCCATGTTGTGGCATGTTGGGTCTGTATTGCTGGTTTGGTGTTGGCCCCCATTGCTGCCCTCCTTGCCTCTGATCCCCGAAATTATTGACATAATTCATGTCTTCTCTGAAACCTTGGTTGTCATTCTCTCCACTCCACGAGCACACATAAGACTGATTTATGCAATGGGTGCAATATCCCCCATTTGTTGTATATGCACTTTCTTTGTACCCATCTCGTCGATCTTCTTTGTCAGTATGCTCATCTGAGTCATGAGCGTGGCTATGTTCTCTGGAATGTCTCCACTTGTATATGAGGTACAGCAATGACGGTGGCCATATTGTCAGCAGTCGGTTGTGCCCAATCATAAAGAGCAGCTTCTGTCACAAGAGGTGCCACCACTCCATTGTTTGGGTCAACCCAATTATTCCGATTGTTTCCATCGACATCATCCACGTTGTCCATTTCAATTTTGAGTTGATGTTTTTGTTGTAACTGTTTGTTCTTCTTGTTGGCTCGATTTAATGCCCTGAATGTTTTCTCGGGGTCTGAGAGTCCTTCGAAAATTTCACCAGTCCTCGAAGAGCTTCTAGGCATACACCTGAGTCACAGGAGAGTTCAAACTTGAGAATTTCAATGGAAAATTTTTTAGCACCGTAGAAAATTGATCTAAACTAAAAATCCTAGCAATTCTTCTAAGTTGTAATAAATAACACCGTTAGTTTCCCGACAACGGC
This sequence comes from Nicotiana knightiana, assembly GCA_005239525.1. Taxonomy (NCBI): domain Eukaryota; kingdom Viridiplantae; phylum Streptophyta; class Magnoliopsida; order Solanales; family Solanaceae; genus Nicotiana; species Nicotiana knightiana. Next base: position 6,350 of record ML395176.1, on the reverse strand, counting down.
GCCAAATTTTGATCACGCCCAACTACGCCTTATAAAAAGGACTAAGTGGTCACTGCAAATATAGTCTGGTTCAAGTCTGGAGTCGAATCCCACAGGGAACTAACCTATTGACTACAACTTTTAGTGATGCTAATGACAAGCTCAGACAACTTCCGAATGCAAGATTTTTATGAATAAATAGTGGAATATATTTAGCTAATGTAAAATGACAATAAAACTAGCAATAATCAAGAATAAAGTTGAATTCAATGGTAAAAGGATCTAGGGCTATTGATTTCCCCAATTGCCAGATTAATTCTTAACTCTTTAACTATAATTTCGCAGTAATATTCTATGAGGATTATGAGTTCTGGGCTACCGTAATTATCTCTCGATCAATTACGATAATTTACTAGAAGCATTCTTTCAAACTACTGTAGCTAACAATTTATGCAACTCAGAATATCCCACCAAAGCTTTGTTATTTCTAAACCCACTTTAAAAATCAAGTAATTAATCTCTTCAATTACCCAAAAGTGGTGTTGTTCAACAACAATCTAACCAAGTGTTCTTTCTCAAGCAACACAAGGCAACTAGACACGATTAATCAAGGGCCCATTCAATTAATCACAATACAAAACGTAGTTGAACAATCATAGAACAAACATGGCTCAATTATATCAAAATAGAGTTAAAACTTCATCCAACAATTGGTTCCATCAACCCTAGATTAAATGTTTAGCTACTCATACTAAAATAAAACAAAGCTATAATATGATTCATGATTCATAATGATAAGTAGAAGAAAGAAGAAGAAAGAAACTCTAAAGAATTTTTTGATCTTCGCTCCCTTGTTCTTACCTCCAATTATGTCTAAAACTAACCTTTTTTGACTTGTGGGCGAGTTTGGGCTCTTATAGGTTTAGGTTAATTGCTCAGGAATTTACACAAATCCCTTGCAATTTGTCGCTTTTAAAAAACCCGTCCGCGGTCGCGGACTCAACCGCGAACTCTACCGCGGACTTGCACTGCTTCACTGTTTTGCTCCGCGTTCCTGCGCGCCCAGGTCCGCGGACCTTCCTTTTGTATTTTTCCTTGTTTCCCTCGCTCTTTTTTATATGGGATATCATTTGATTAGCCTTGTATGTTCATAATTGACTCCAAAACACTCTTTATCTCCCTCCTAGCTCAGAGTGGCTTTGAAACATAAATTTCTCAATTAGAGCATTTTATTATCTTTTAGCATTTTAATATCAATAAAGTACGGTTAAATTAGAGTATAAATAGCGTCTACATTACATAATATAGGCTACTATCAATCTTATATTGAATAAAACCAGTAATGTCAACCGTAGTGAATATTGAGTTGTATAGATTTTTGGTTAAACTTTTATCTTAATTAGACTCATAACTATAATTGATCAAAAAAAATTGCATTTAAATGGTCTGTGTGTGTTTGTATAAATTTTGATTTTGTTGGGTTAGGCGTTGGTCTTTGTTGGTAAACTCTGAATTAAGAGAATTGGGGATATAGATAAAATTACCATATGCGTGGGTAGTAATATTTACATTGGAAAGTGTTTGGTTTTTTTTTTTGATCTTTTTTTTCTTTATTTTTTATTTTGATATCACAAGATGCATCCCTTTCTTTCCACAATGTTATATCCATAAATCATATCTTACAATAATATCAAACTTAGAAAGAATAATTATGAATAGTCGTAGCTTGCTTTAGGCGCGATCAATAATAAATCATCGTGACAATGGGTACGGTTCCTGTGGCATGGTCATGTTACGTAAATCCCAATTCGACCGCGCGTTTTACGTTACTCGGCCATAACTTCAAATAATACTAAAAATTAGCATGTTGTAAATCGCGGGTGCGTTTCACGTGGCACGATTCATAATGTGTACAAAAACAAACGAATGCTCTATATCGGGACTTGTTCAAATAAATTTCATAAATACTAAAAGCAATTTAAAAGGTAAAAATGCACAATATGTCTTAAATTTATAATAAATCAGATAATTAGGCCAATTATTAACAGTTGCGAGATCGTGCTAAAACCACGGAACCCAGAAATGCCTAACACCTTCTCCCGGGTTAACAGAATTTCTTACCTAGTCTTCTGGTTTTCGTAGACTTTAAACAGAGTCATAATTTCCTCGATTTAGGATTAAAATAAACTGGTGACTTAGGACACCATAAATTATTTCAAGTGACGACTCTGATAAATAAATAATCTCATTTCGAATAATGTCACCTAAATTGAAAAAACTTCCTATCTCCCTCGGGAAAAAGGAGGTGTGACTGGGACTGCAAATGAAAATGTAGATTTAAATGAAGTGGATGTGGATTCAAGGATAGGTAATGAAGAATGGTTGTCCGTGGGGAAATTTTGTGCTTAGTAGTATAGTTGACGGCGAAAGGCACTAATTTGGCAATATATTCTTCATAGGAGTATGGTGGTGTCGAGCGACGATTATGGAGGTTGGGTGGCAGAGCATTGGCTAGTAAAGGATTTTATGGTGGTGGAGAGTTAATTGGGTGGTGAGAGGTGAATTTTCTTCCTATTTTGATGTATAGGTAAAGAAGGTCTTCGTCAAATAGTGAGAGGGATTTTCGATGATTAGGGTTCACGCCCGGGCGACGGTGGAGTCTGTCCTTGGGAAGAAGAAGAACAGGAGTATTTTTAATTGTTTTCTTTATTTTTCTTAAGGTAATACACGTGTCATCATCTTATTGGTGCGTGATATACACTTATTTGAAAAGAGTGGTCAAATACAAAATTGATGTGTCGTAAATACAAATTTGAAAGGTTTGGGTGAGTCAAAATATCCCCGTAATCAACAGGTGTGTAAGAGGGATTTGGGTACAAATTCAGTTGGTATATTATGTATTCTAATTTCTAAGTTCCACAAAGAATCCCAGAAGCTTTTAGGAAAAGAATGACAACTCGTCTGGGCTTCCGAATTCCTAATAGTCTTACCCGCCAAATCCTTTGCTAAATAGTAACCTGACTTGACTTCATAGTTCCCAGATTTTAAATGATGCCATATTAATTTATCATTAAGACCTATGATGGATATTGGAATAGACAAAATTGCATCTGCAACTTCAGGTTCAAAGGTCATACTTAATTCATGAAGTTTCCAGGTTGTCATTTAAGTTTGCAACCTTGAGATTTAAATTGTTTTGCATTTGAATACTCTTTGGAGTAAAACTATTATTTCTTGGAATCCTAGGATCTGTCCAAATATTTATATTTTTTCCATCAAAAATCCTTCATCTTAGTCCCACGATAGTTGGTAATCCTGAATACATACCCATCTCATTTCTTTGTTGTTGTCCAAGTAAGGAAAATATCTCCACTTTCTCCTCTTCCGTTGCATTTCTACTAAAATAAATAACAAATTTATCTAAATTAACCACTTGCTCAAAACTTTGTTCATACTTCCTTAAAATCTCAGTTACATGGACTGCATTATGAATGTTAGCTAAACAAAATATAAAAGTCATCTGCAAAAAATAAATAAGTTAAGCTCGATCCATGTCTATTTAACTTTAGTCCTTAAATTTCACTTTGAGTTTCAGATATCTTCGATAAAGTAGAGAAGCCTTTCGCACATTGATGCGTGGATAGAATTCATGATTTTAAGTATTATATACCTTGTATTTTATGTGCTTTAATGATAAAAATACACGTCGTATGTGCCTAATGGGGTTTATTTAATGTGTAGGTGAATTGGAAATGGAAGCCGAGGTAAATGAGAGCATAAACGTCGAAAAATACGCTCAAGAGTCGAAAAGGAGCGACCCGGGACAAGCCTGGNTGGCGTTAGCCAGGCCTTAGCCTGCTAACGCCTGGGTACCTACTCCAGTGAACTCCGAGTTTTAAAGGTTTTTAAGTGTTTCCAAGTTAGAATAGAAGTCTCTTACACGTTTAGGGTTTATCCTAAACATATAAATAGACCCAAAAACATAACATTGAGGGGATTATTGATGGATTGAAGGGGATTAAAAGATTGAAGTGGAGGAACACACACCACACTTGGAAAAGGCTTCTACTTAGTTTTTATTCTCTTCTCTTCTTTTAGTTTCATAGTTTATTAGTTCTAGAGTTTTGGGTGCTACATGAACGTTGTAGTTGAAGCTTGAATTATTCTTATTGTTTTATCTTAATTGGTTTGTTTATTCAATCTTGCGCTTAATTATTTAATTGCTTGATCACCAATTGAATACTATCTACGAATCTAGGGTTGAACTCGGGAGAGGGAATTCTAGATTGCATATAAGATTGGGTAGAGCAAGATCTTAACCCTTCAGGGGAGCGGATTTGCGGTTAGGATAGGAATATACCTAATCGCCTTGCTTGGTTATTATACGGGAATTATTAATGCGTTCTTGTTAATCCTGATTCCATAGGAATATAGGC
>ML395174.1:16605-28834 GCA_005239525.1 Nicotiana knightiana | reverse complement strand
GCACAACCATACCAGTGGGGGTGGGGTGGGGGTGGGGGTGGGGGGGATTGGAAATAACAAGATTTATAATTGGTAACCGAAGAAAGTCACGGTCTCAAAAGTAATTGAAATTTAGCCATTGTTTTCATGTAAATATAAAATTTGAACAAAAACACCCTTAAAACTCCGAAAAAATCCAGCATAATATACTGGAGTTCAATTTTTTTTATATATGAGATTCCAGCATATGTGCTGGAGTTTCATAGTGTACTTGAGTTCCAACATAACATGCTTGAAACTTATATGCAGGAGCTTCATAATCCAGTGTATTATGCTGAGACTTTTCGTGTACTGGAGTCCCAACATAATACGCTGGAAGTTTATACGCAAGAACTCGATAATACAACATATTATGTTGGAATTTTCCTTATTGTAATAAAATAATGACTATTTTTCAATTACCACTCCGAAAAACTATTTTCACGCTGATTCTTTGTCCAATTTCTGGGCCATAATGGAAATAACGAGTTGGTGAATTGTGTTATATTTTGGGATTTTTTCCTTCTTATACAATATATGAAACTTATTGATCAAATTGTCCAAATATTCTATATTACCCACCCTAAACAAATTTTTATTACATATACACTCCATTATTAATGCCTTAAGTTAGGGGATTCAGTTACATTTTCCTTTTTTTCTCCTTCATCTTTCATTGTTTTTCCGCTACCTTAATTGCTTGTAAAACAATCTAATTTCCAGTTGATTCTCTGTATTTTTTTTACCAAACACAAAGTACACATCATTTCTCTCTGCGACAGATAGGAAATCTGAAAGTAGAATTTTCGTACCAATTCATCAAGTTTATACTTTTCTTCTTGTTATTAATTCCGAGTAATATATTATTATTGTAATCCAGCAATTGGCTCTTGTCAAATAGAATAAAAGGAAATTGATCCTTTATTCTAAGTTAATGTAGATCAAGCGGCTCACATCAGCAGCCTCAACTTCCACCTTCTTCAGATGAAGAATTCGCCGTTCATTACCTCAAGAAGAAAGCTGCTTCTATTCCTCTTCTCGTTGCTATTATTGTTGAAGTTGATATTTACAAATTTGATCCCTGGGAACTCCTTGCTATATGTTTACTCACAGATAACAAATTCAAAAACAAAATTCTTATAGGAAACACCGATTGCAGGTGAATGTGAAGCGTGATTAATCAGCTCTGAACATATAGCAGATTTCTATAAAATTTGACGATAATAAATTATTTTTCACGTTCGAAATTGTTTCAACAATTGAATTTCAATGGCAACACTTGCGATTATGCTTCAACACTATGGTCGCTATATGTTGATTTCGATGTCGATGGAATTGTAATCAATGAAGATTCAAGTTATAGTGCTCTGAATGTAAATCGAGTAAGAAATAATAATACAACATACAAATTAAAAAAGAAATTTCCTACAATTTTATACACATTTGATATATCTACAACAACATGGATACTATAAATTTCATACAACTAATAATATAGTACATAACTTATTTATAACTTATTTACAACTTTCATACATCATTTTTTCTCAATTAAATACATCTAAAAGATCGTACAATTTAAAGACAATTTTCATACAATATGTCTTTTGTATATATTTTGTATGTGGTGTGTTCTTCTTCCTCTCTAAACTTCTAATCAAAATTTCCTCTCTTAATACAATTTTGATACATATCAACAATTTTATGTAGAAAGATAATATTGATAACTGATGATAGGCTATAATTGCGTATTTTAGTCGCTTATTGCACTCTAGTTTACTGCACTCTAATTGAGTTTGAGCTTTAATCGCTAGTGTTTTGTACTAATTGTGTGTTTTATGCCTTGTAGGAGTGATTCCGAGCTATATAGATATTATGGAATGAATTCAAGTGATTTGGAGCTTTGAAGTCTGAGTAAAAACCCAAGGAATTAAGCCGAGATCGTGTTCGGGGGTCAAATTTGATAGTTAAGAACAAACGAAGACTCGAGGAGGCATATTACGCACTGTCTAGTAAAGTAGATATAACTCTTTTCCCCAACCTCCATTTGGGATATATAATATATTGTTGGAAAGCTAACTCAAAGGGCTACAACTTTTATATTTTATATTTTTCCAAATTTCAAACAGAACAGGGTGAAAAACGCGGTCGAAAATGCGACCAGGACCTGATGCGCAAATGGGGTCGAAACTTTTCGATGTGCGCGACCACTAGCGTGGTCTTAGCGAGGCCGCGCTACTCCGGACCTGAAAGCTGTCCTTTTTCGCGTAGGAGAATGTATAATTGTTTGGGTCCGACCCTACTTGGTATATATACATGAAAAACGGTATTTTGAGGAGGTTGAACATACTTTTGACATAATTTAGACTTAAGGAGGCTAAGGAGATAGGAGATCCGACCTAAGGAGGTAGAGACACAATAAGAGCAAGGCAGAGAATTCTTCTACGAGTTTTTTATTCCTCTTCCTTGTCACGACCCCAATTCCTGACCTCAGGGATCGTGATGGCGCCTAACACCACACTTGCTAGGCAAGCCAATGCTAGAACTCGAATAATTTATTTCCTTAATTTATTACTTAAGCACAAACAAATAACTTCCAAAGGAACTCAATTAGAATAATTCGCAACAACAATAAAATAAAATAATAATGATAACCATTTAAATAAAACAGACCACGAACTAATTATGTAAACAACTCTAAGACTACCCCAGGGTTTGGTGTCACAGTCCACGAACTACTAAAGAATACTACAAATAATGGCCGAAAGAAATGGTATAACTGTTCTGAATATACTAAAATGGTTTTATAAAAATAGGAGAAGACTCTCGGGATCTGCAAACGCCGACAGATATACATCATGTCTCCGAATAAATAGATGGTTGCTCTAAAAATCTCTACTGCTGGCTAGTACCTGGATTTGCACAAAAGAGTGCAGAGTGTAGTATCAGTACAACCGACCCTATGTACGGTAAGTGTCGATCCTAACCTCGGCGAAGTAGTGACGAGACTAAGGCGGGGCTTTAACAATAAACATGTGATATTAATATATATATATATATATATATATATATATATTAATATCACATGTTTATTGTTAAAGCCCCGCCTTAGTCTCGTCACTACTTCGCCGAGGTTAGGATCGACACTTACCGTACATAGGGTCGGTTGTACTGATACTACACTCTGCACTCTTTTGTGCAAATCCAGGTACTAGCCAGCAGTAGAGATTTTTAGAGCAACCATCTATTTATTCGGAGACATGATGTATATCTGTCGGCGTTTGCAGATCCCGAGAGTCTTCTCCTATTTTTATAAAACCATTTTAGTATATTCAGAACAGTTATACCATTTCTTTCGGCCATTATTTGTAGTATTCTTTAGTAGTTCGTGGACTGTGACACCAAACCCTGGGGTAGTCTTAGAGTTGTTTACATAATTAGTTCGTGGTCTGTTTTATTTAAATGGTTATCATTATTATTTTATTTTATTGTTGTTGCGAATTATTCTAATTGAGTTCCTTTGGAAGTTATTTGTTTGTGCTTAAGTAATAAATTAAGGAAATAAATTATTCGAGTTCTAGCATTGGCTTGCCTAGCAAGTGTGGTGTTAGGCGCCATCACGATCCCTGAGGTCAGGAATTGGGGTCGTGACAAGGAAGAGGAATAAAAAACTCGTAGAAGAATTCTCTGCCTTGCTCTTATTGTGTCTCTACCTCCTTAGGTCGGATCTCCTATCTCCTTAGCCTCCTTAAGTCTAAATTATGTCAAAAGTATGTTCAACCTCCTCAAAATACCGTTTTTCATGTATATATACCAAGTAGGGTCGGACCCAAACAATTATACATTCTCCTACGCGAAAAAGGACAGCTTTCAGGTCCGGAGTAGCGCGGCCTCGCTANGTTTTCAAACTTTATCTTTGAATAAAAGTAGTGCCAAAATATGAAAATAGTAATATAAAATAGAAAGTTTCAAATCTTTGTTTTTCAAGAAAACAAAACAGTAAAAAATAAACATTTAGCTTTTCAAATCTTTATTTTCTTTGAAAATCAAAAAAATATAAATGTTCTCCCTTATCGCTCCATGTTGCAGCGTGCAACCCGCTCCCACCTGTCCTCCTTTATTGCTCCTCCCTAAATATATCACCCTTATTGCTCATGTTGCGGCGTGCAACCCGATCCCACCTGTCCACCCTTATCACTCCTTGTGGCGGCGTGCAACCCGCTTCCACCAGACATATCATATCAATTTATTCATAAATATTTCACAATTCAGGCCAAGCCTTTCACAATACTGTTATTTCCTTTAATTTCAAACAGAAAATCATATAGCTCGTAAGCTTTAACCAATATTATTTCACAATAAAACCAACCAGAATATAAGTAAACACCGTGACACTGTCAATCCAGTTTAGTCTTTATATACTAAGATAAACTCAAGAGAACAACCAACATTTTTAACACACTTACAACAACAATTACGAAATAGTTAGACTGCATTTCTCATAACTTCCTCAATATTATCAAAACGAAATCACCAGGAACGTAAAAAAAATATATATATACATATATATATATATATGTAAAAATAATACCAAGCCTCTCAACCGTTATACATATCACAAGGAAACCAGCTCAAACAACCAAAACTCTTTCCAAATAATCACAACAATATCTAACAACAGATCAACAAGACCAAATAGTCATAGAAGCAGTAATGAACATATAACAATTAGGACAATAATCAATTAAGTTGGGAACGGGAAGGGGAATCCTGCTTAACAATTAATTTGGGTGGTGCATATATACTCGTCACCATACCTATACACCACGCCCATGCATTTTACATAGCAAACAAGTGGGGAGTCCTATTCCCTCAAGCCAAAGTTAGACCAAACACTTACCTCAATTCCGCAGGCCAATTACTGCTCAATTATCGCTTTTCCTTTTGAATTCACCTCTAAATTGCTCGAATCTAATCACAATTAACTTAATATCATCAACTAATGCTAAAGGAACTAACTTTATTGAAAAATATAATTTTCCTAAGTTTTCTCAAAAAAAAGTCAAAACCTGACCCCGGGCCCCCGCTTGGTCTAAACTCGGGGTTCGGACCAAATTACGTTTACCCATTCACCCATTCACCCATTCACCCAAATATGCTATTAGTTTTGAAATCCGAGCTTAATTTGATATAAAAATTTGAATTTTACAAAACTTCCTAATTCTACCCAAAACCTAGATTTTTACCATGAAAATTCTTTGTTTTTGCTTTAAAAGTGATACAAAATAGTAAGGAATTGAAAGAACAAGGTTTGAAATTGATTACCTATGAATTAGGGATGAAAATTGCTAAAGAAAAATCAATTTTAGGGCTAGAACTTCGAAAATTTGGAGAAGAAAGTGTTTTGCCCGTTCTTTAACAGGTATTTATATTAGCTGGGCTGGGCAACTGCGCGATCGTGGATAAAGATGTGTGATTGCACAGGGTAATGAAAATTGGTTTTTGCGATAGCGAGAGAAATAGTGAATCGCACAGGGTATGAAACTTTGGGCCGTGCGATCGCGGGAGAAAGAGTGCAATCGCACAGTAGAAATTTTGGGGCCCCCTGAGCTTGCACTGTGTGATCGCGGATAAGGCCTTGCGATCGCACAGGGTTCCAAACAGGCCTTCTAAATTTACTTTGTGCTATGGCGTACTTTCCTATGCGATCGCACAGAGCAATTACAAGGAGCCATCTGAATGCTCGATTGATAACTATTATTATAAGAAAAATCCGCTAACGGCAAGAACTGATCCCATGAGCCTCCAAAGTCAATAACACAAGCGCAAAGCATATCCTCCAATATCTAAATAGTACGCTCGGACTACCCGTCAGTCTGAGGGTGAAATGATGTACTCAACTCTACTCGGGTACCCAACTTACGCTGAACTGCTCTCTAAAAATGCGAAGTAAACTGCGTACCTCGATCAGAAATGATATACACGGGTACCCCATGAAGGCGCACAATCTCCCGAATATACAACTCAGCCAACCGCTCTGAAGTATAAGTACTAGCCACTGGAATAACCGGCCAAACCCAAGAAACTCCTAATGCTCCAGCGGCCTTTATGGAATTAATGAATCGGGTCTTCAAGCCCCATCTGGACTCTTTTGTGATCGTGTTCATTGATGACATTCTTATATACTCCCGCAGCTGGGAAGAGCATGAGCAACATCTCCGTATAACACTCCATACTTTGAGAGATAATCAGTTGTATGCCAAGTTTTCTAAATATGAGTTCTTAAATGTTTATTTTCTTTGAAAATTAGTAAAAATATAAATGTCCTCCCTTATCGCTCCTTGTTGAGGCATGCAACCCGCTCCCACCTGTCCTCCCGTATTGCTCCTCCCTAAATATGTCACCCTTATTGCTCCTGTTGCAGCGTGCAACCTGATCCCACCTGTCCACCCTTATCCCTCCTTGTTGCGGGTGCAACCCGCTCCCACCAGACATATCTTATCAATTTTTTCATAAAGATTTCACAATTCAAGCCAAGCCTTTCACAATAAGCTTTAACCAATATCATTTCACAATAAAACCAACCAAAATATAAGTAAATACCGTAACGCTGTCAATCCAACTCAGTCTTTATATACTAAGATAAAATCAAGAGAACATCCAACATTTTTAACACATNCTATTCCCTCAAGCCAAAGTTAGACCAAACACTTACCTCAATTCTGCAGGCCACTCACTGCTCAATTATCGCTTTTCCTTTTGTATTCACCTCTAAATTACTCGAATCTAATCAAAATTAACTTAATATCATTAACTAATTCTAAAGGAACTAACTTTATTGAAAAATATAATTTTTCCTAAGTTTTCTAAAAAAAAGTACAAACCCGACCCCGGACCCGCTTGGTCTAAACTCGGGGTTCGGACGAAATTACATTTATTCATTCACCGAAGAACCCAAACATGCTATTAGTTTTGAAATCCGAGCTTAATTTGATATAAAAATTTAATTTTTACAAAACTCCCTATTTCTACCAAAAACCTAGATTTTTACCATGAAAATCCTTTGTTTTTGCTTTAAAAGTGATACAAAATAGTAAGGAATTGAAATAACAAGGTTTGAAATTGATTACCTATGAATTGGGGATGAAGATTGCTGAAGAAAAATCGTTTTTAGGGCTGGAACTTCGAAAATTTGGAGAAGAAAGTGTTCTGCCCGTTCTTTAACAGGTATTTATATTGGCTGGGCTGGGCAACTGTGCGATCGCAGATAAAGATGTGCGATCGCACAGGGTAAGGAAAATTGGGATGTGCGATCGCGGGAGAAAGAGTGCAATCGCAGATGGGTATGGAACTTTGGGCTGTGCGATCGTGGAAGAAAGAGTGCAATCGCAGAGGGTATGGAACTTTGGGCTGTGCTATCGGAGGAGAAAGAGTGCAATCACACAGTAGAAATTTTGGGCCCCCCTGAGCTTGCACTGTGCGATCGCAGATAAGGCCTTGCGATCGCACAGGGTTCCAAACAGGCCTTCTAAATTTACTCTGTGCTATCGCGGACTTTCCTATGCGATCGCACAGAGCAATTACCTGGACACCATAAAACTTAAAACCAACAATTACTTCAAGTGCAAAAAAACATCCCGTGGCTTACCCGATACTCACCCGAGCACTCGGAGCTCCAAACAAATCATGCACGCAGGTCTAAAAAGATCATACAGACTTGCTCGTGCGATAAAATCATGAAAATAACATGTAATTATGTGAATTAAACCTCAAAACTCATTATTTCCATCAAAAACTCTTAGAGTTCATAATTTCTCAACCGGATGTCCGAATCACGTCAAACGACCTCCGTTTTTCACCAAATTTCACAGTTAACCTTTAAATATCATAACAAAGCTGTACCGGGCTCCGGAACAAAAATACGGGCCCGATACCAATGATTTTTAGCATGATTTCTTTTGTTTAATTCCCAAACATTTCAGCAAAATAATTTCTTTCAAAATTGATTTCTAAGGCTTGGGACCTCGGAATTCGTTTCTGGGCATACGCCCGAATCCCATATTTTACTGCGGACCTCCGGAGATCTTCGGAACACAGATCCGAGTCCCTTTACTCAAAATGTTAACCAAAGTCAACTTTTATCAAATTTAAAATCTAAAAATTACTATTTCTCATATTTTCACATAAAAGCTTTCCGGTTTTACGCTCGGACTGCGCACGCAAATTGAGATATTTAATTTTAGTCTTTTTATGGTTATTTAGCATGGAACGGAGTCTAATCTTATAAAATGACCCCTTGGGTCATCACATTCCTATTTTTCATTGTGGTTATGACTTTTAATATTGTAGTTTTACATACTATCATGAATAGCTAATTTGTTATCTAGGGTTTTGATGGAACCTTTTGTAGGATAAATTCTTGTTATGTTTTTATATAATTGAGCCGTTGGATTTATCTACTTGTTCAACTCCGTGTTTATTGTTGTTGATTGAATGGTCATCGATTGACTATGCCTATTTATTATGTGTTTCTTGAGAAAGAATACATATTTAGGTGGTTGTTGAACAACGTCACTCCTAATGTATGTGAGAAATCAATACAACGGGTTTAAAGGTAGGTTTAGAAATAACAAAGCCTTGAAGTGGTCATAATGAGCGGTTAGATAAAGCCAACTAGCGTAGTTCGAGAGAATATCTCTAGTAAATTACTGTAGTTGCTCGAAAGAGAATTACGGCACCTAAAGTGATCAAGATCAGTAGAGAATACATAGGCGAAGTTGTAGTGAACATAGCGGGAAGGATTCCAACACGTGGGAAAATCATAACTCTAGACCTCCTTAGTTCTGTCCCAAATTTCATCCTTGTTAGTTGGTAATTTACTGCTTTATAATAGTTATTAGTTAATTAGAAATAAATATTATAATCTCTATAATTAGAAAATTGTTTAGACTTGTGTTTCTTAGCAATATTGAACAATTATACGAAACCTTAGTTCTCTGTGAGATTTGACTCCGAACTTTTAGACCAGATTATATTTGCAGCTTTTTAGGACTAGAGTTGGGCGTGATCAAATTTGGCGCCGTTGCCGGGGAACTAACGGTGTAGCTGTAGGTGTACATACTGCTAGGTTTCAAGTTAAAAAAAAATTTCCAGTATTTAATTTTAGTTTCTTTATTTTAGTTTTATTTGTTAATTTAAAAAATATGGCATCATGGAATTACGAGAATATGAATGTTGGTAATTCTACTTTTGATCCTCGTTATGCATATTGTGGAGGAAACCACCAAGGACAAAATTATCAAAATATTTCTGAGCGCAAGTTATGTGCACCAACTCAATCTTATGTGTGGAATGTGTGTGATATGTGTGGTGGTCAAAATTGTCACTTTTATGGTTGTGCTTATATTTCTTATCTTCCCCCAACCTCTTACTATGATGGTTCTACCTTTTGTGAAGTTAATAGGAACAAAGAACCTGGGGATACAGACCTGAAGGAGATCAAGGATATGTTAAAGTGTCTTCTGGAACAAAATAATGAGAAACAATTGCAGCTAGAAAGGCAAGAGACAACTATCACAAGTTGGAGGCTCAATTGAGTCAAGTGGTTGGAGCTTTTAATGCTCAACAAGCCAATATTGAGGATAGCAGCCAAGAAGAGCATGAATTTGAGGTGTTAATTGGGGAGGTCAGAGTAGAACATCAACAACCTAGCCAACTATAATTTGAGGATGTCGATGTTGAAGAAGTGAGACTAGAGCCAGCCAAGGACTTTGAGGATATAAATTTTGTTGACTCTAGTATCATTGATGTTGAGGATGTTGAAAGTCCTGAAGTTCATGTGTTTGAGCACATTGGTCCACACTCAAGTATTTTTCCACATTATATTTGGATGATGATATAAAAATAGAGTCATCCGAACCAGTTGAGGAGTCAAGGAATGAGGAACATGGTACATATATTCTGGAATTCTTCTTGCTAGAAAGTCAGGATTACATAACTCATACAAAGGCCAAGGAGTGCAGAATACTACATTATTTCCTTGGACTTAGATTCGTTCCACCGCCCCATGACCATAATCATAAGCTTGAATCAAAACTTGGGGTTCAATTCAAAATCTCGAGGTGGAGGCAAAAAGTGATTCACGTCGTGCCGCGACGTTAAATCAAACGCTTGTTGGGAGGTAACCCAACTTTATTTTTTTTATTTTTAATTTATTTTATTATTATTATTATTATTTAATTATTATATTATTCTTGTAGTGTCGATTTTTGATTTTTTAGGAGCATGGAATACAAAGCCATTGGAAGGATGCTATAGCAAACCAGACGGTTGGAACAAAGTGTGAGGTACATGCACAAAGGACCAGGCCTGGGAGAAGTCTGAGTACCCCATGAGATGATAGTGCTTTGGCCTTTAGCCTACCAGGGAGTTTCTTTACCCTCTTATAGTTATGATGTGCATTGGGGACAATGCAAAATTTTAAGTGTGGGGTGAGGAGATCGTCTGGAGGACTTTCCATGATATTTTAGTTGTGTTAGTTTAATTGAATTATTTTTTTTTTGGACAAACATAGAGAAGATTGGTCTTTTCCCGACGATGGATCTATTAAATAATTTTCTTGAGGGATTTAAGTCTAAAAAAAAAGATTTTCTTTTGTTAGGTAGTGTAGCAATTCCCCCTTGGTTTTCTTTGTGCCGCGGTTCTTTTTCAAGGGTTTTGTTTGAACCGGGTGTAGTTAGTTTTATTTATTTTTTTAGGAAGAGGAGCCATTGTGTTGTGTTTTGAATTGAAACAATATTTCTTGACTTTGTTATGCCTTGAGAATAGTGAGTACTTTGGTTGTGACGCTTAGGCTCAGTTTTTGACTCTTGTATAAGTACCTTAAATTGTATGATTTTAAATTTGCTTAACTGCTTTGACTAGGGTGTCTTGATGAAACCAATCCTGAGTGTGTTATGTGCCATGTGTGTGTGAGGTTTGTGTGTTATTCTATGAATTGCATTTGATGTCTAGAACTTGCCCTATGTGTTTGCAAAGCGAAATAGTAGTTTTGTGCAGTCTTGGAAGTGATATAGGCGTTTCTTTGTTGAGCCAGATATGTATATTTTACCCGCCTAGTTGTTATGTATCATAGTTAACCCCTTTGAGCCTGTAATCCTATTTCTTTGACAACCACATTACAAGCCTTACCCATTTGTTTGAATTAACCATCTATTTGAACCTACTAATCTCTCATGAGCACTTGAATTGTGATGATTTATGTAAAAGTTAAAGTGTGGGGGTGGTTGGTTTGGCTTTTGAGTGGAACTAATGACATAAGGAGAAATGTGTACTGTTTTGAAAAAAGTAAGAGCCATTTGAAAAAAAAATAAAAAAAAAGTTGTATTGTTGTGAAAAAAATAATATCCTTGATAAGTGGTGGCTCTTGATGTAATTGTGCTTAAAGAAGTATGGGGTAATACACATTGATGTGAAGGTGGAGTTTGGTTTGACATAAGTACGAGGTTTGAATGTTAAAGTATATGTATTAAAGTGCTTAGGAAGGTGTAGTTACTCTTATATCTAAATGTATCCTACTCGTCGTGCAGCTTACATTACAACCAAATAAAGTCCTACTTGATCCTAGACTGAATAAGCTCGATTACTAGACTAGTACACTACGGGCAAGCCTATGGTGCATTTTTTGTGGCATATGAATGTTATTTCTGAGAGTGAGTGAATTCTTTCTATCTTGAGTTCCTAAGTTTCTTAAACTTTATTGTGTGGAACTACTCTCTTTTTTGTTGTGTGAGGGCCTTGATTCATGAAGGAAAGTAATGCCAGTGACATCTATGTTAGAGTAAGTGGGTGAGTTGTGAATAATGCGTGGTACTTGTGAGTCAAATCTTGAGGTGAAGATGTTACGCTTTTGTGCTTAGTCTATTTTAAATATTCTTGGTGTGATGAGTTAGGAGAATTGCTTAAAAAGGTCGTGTCTATATAAAGTATAGTTTGGTTGCTCGAGGAAGAGCAATGGTTTAAGTGTGGGGTGTTGATGATAGGATATAATTGCGTATTTTTAGTCGCTTATTACACTCTAGTTTATTGCACTTTAATTGAGTTTGAGCTTTAATCGCTAGTGTTTTGCACTAATTGTGTGTTTTATGCCTTGTAGGAGTGATTCCGAGCTATATAGATGTTATGGAATGAATTCAAGTGATTTGGAGCTTTG
>ML395174.1:0-16380 GCA_005239525.1 Nicotiana knightiana | reverse complement strand
TTTACTGCACTTTAATTGAGTTTGAGCTTTAATCGCTAGTGTTTTGCACTAATTGTGTGTTTTATGCCTTGTAGGAGTGATTCCGAACTATATAGATGTTATGGAATGAATTCAAGTGATTTGGAGCTTTGGAGTCTGAATAAAAGCCCAAGGAATTAAGACGGGATCGTGTTCGGGGATCAAATTTTATAGTTAAGAACAAACGAAGACTCGAGGAGACATATTACGCAATGTCTAGTAAAATAGATATAACTCTTTTATACGAACTCCATTTGGGATATATAATATATAGTTGGAAAGCTAACTCAAAGAGATACAACTTTTATGTTTTACGTTTTTCCAAATTTCAAATGGAACAGGGTGAAAATCGCGGTCGAAACCGAGACCGTGGACCTGACGCGCAAATGGGGCAGAAACTTTTCGATGTGCGCGGCCACTAGCGTTGTATTAGCGCGGCCGCGCTACTCCAGACCTGAAAACTGTCCTTTTTCGCGTAGGAGAAGGTATAATTGTTTGGGCCCGACCCTACTTGGTATATATATATATGAAAAAAATGGTATTTTGAGGAGGTTGTACATACTTTTGACATAATTTAGACCTAAGGAGGCTAAGGAGATAGGAGATTCGACCTAAGGAGGCAAAGACACAATAAGAGCAAGGCGGGGAATTCTTCTACGAGTTTTTCCTTCCTCTTCCTATTTTTCATTGTGGTTATGGCTTTTAGTATTGTACTTTTACATACTATTATGAATAGCTAATTTGTTATCTAGGGTTTTGATGGAACCTTTTGTAGGATAAATTCTTGTTATGTTTTTATATAATTGAGCCGTTGGATTTCTCTACTTGTTCAACTACATGTTTATTGTTGTTGATTGAATGGACATCGATTGACTGTGCCTATTTTTTATGTGTTTCGTGAGAAAGGATACATATTTAGGTGATTGTTGAACAACGTCACTCCTAACATATGTGAGAAATCAATACAGCGGGTTTAGGTAGGTTTAGAAATAACAAAGCCTTGACGTGGTCATAATGACCGGTCAGATAAAGCCAACTAGCGTAGTTCGAGAGAATATGTCTAGTAAATTATTGTAGTTGCTCGAGAGAGAATTACGACACCTAAAGAGATCAAGATTAGTAGAAAATACATAGTCGAAATTGTAGTGAACATAGCGGGAAGGATTCCAACATTTGGGAAAATCATAACTCTAGACCTCCTTAGTTCTGTCCCAAATTTCATCCTTTTTAGTTGATAATTTACTGCTTTATAATAGTTGTTAGTTAATTAGTTAGAAATAAATATTATAATATCTATAATTATGAAATTGTTTGGACTTGTATTTCTTAGCAATATTGAACAATTATAGCGAAACCTTAGTTCTCTGTGGGATTCGACTCCGGACTTTTTGACCGGATTATATTTGCAGCGACCACTTATCCTTTTTAGGACTAGAGTTGGGCGTGATCAATAAATTAAATACAAATTTCATAAAACGATTCATATATTATACAACTATTTTTCAACTTTCATACAACATTCAAATAAAAAAGTATAAAACTACAACTGAATACAATTTAAATACAATTTGCATACAATTTTAATACAATTTCGTAACTATTGTATGACATGTGTTTTTCCTATTCTTCTTCTTTGAGTTTTAATCAGAAATTCAGCCAAAATCATATCTAATCTTCACCAAACACCCTCAAATTTGAGATATAAGCTCCAAAGAATATTCCTAATTGTTTGCAACAACACCCAATTCAAACAAATAATAGTTTTTAAAAACCCAAATTCAAATTCAAAACTTCAAAGCTTTTTAATGATTGTCAATGGTGAAAAGTCAAACACCTTCAAAATTTATTGATTGATAATTTCAATTCAAACACCAATTGTGCAACATAAAAGAAATTGCAAAGTTAAAACAATATATTAAAACAATTGGAATTCATAATTCCCTGAAAAAAGAGAGGATAAAAAAATAGAAAAATAAAGGAAGAAAAAATGGGGAAAGAACAGAGGAAGAGAGAAAGCGAGGCGAAGAGAGAGAGAGGGAAAGAGAGCAATAATGAGAAATAATTGATTCCCTATTAATTCCTAATATAAAAGGATATTCATTAATACTAATTTTATATAATTATTAAATTGTATATGTCCATGTAATTAAGTTAAAACTTGATTAGAGAGGATAGTAAAATTTCATATATAGCATATATTTTGACTATCAAACTCATAGATTGTATTGGCTAGGTCAAAACTACTTGTTGTTTGCATTTTTTTAAACTATGCAAATGAGTAGCTAAAACATAATATATTGAACAGGTTCATTATTTTTACAATCAAAATTATTTGTTTTTCTTTGTGTTTTCTATGTCCTTGGCGAAATTCTTTTGGGGATTGATTTGAGCTAGCTATATAACCCAAGTGGACCAACCATTTTGATATATTGATTTGACTTACACTCATTTAACATTTAAACGAAAGCGAGCAACAATGTGAAGAAGTAATGATCAATCCCATATTAAAGTTCGATTTTAATGGAATGTCACAATTATTCTACCCGGGGGAGGGGGGCATATGACTTGTGATTGGCGTTTGATCATTCCAAGTCGAGATTGCAGTCTTCACATTATCGATCCAACTTTTTCTCTTTTTGAATAATTACACTTTTGATCAAAAACTCCTACTGATAGGTTCTTTTTACCCCTTTTTCTGGACAAGAGTTCTCTCGATATAAAGAATTAACTCAAATAGCCGCTTACCTAATCTCTTAAACTAAAAATAGCCTATAATTCATGTGTACTCAGCTATTTATGTAGTTTCACTGTGCCTGGAGAGTTCTGATGCAATATATAATAAAATTCAATTGATTACCAGTAATTACAAATACATAGTCTTTTTCCACTACTAAAATCACAATCACTCTTCACAAGCAGATCTTAAAAGAAGATGACAGTGTTCAAATCTTTCGCTCATATACAGAAAGAAATCAAAGATAAGAAATTTTTACAAGATATTGGAAAAAAATACACGTCAATCAAGCCAGATAGCATACCGATTGGTCACACAGATTAGTCACATGTCGTGAGTCAAGTCTTCGACAGACCAAATATGAGGACAAAAGTAGCAAGAACAGCCTGCAATGTGCAATATATTACATTGTATTAAGCTAGAAGGAGATCATCGTTAGGTGCATGCCATTTCACTGATAGCATTTTTAAGGCAAGTATCTCTGAACCAAGAGACAAAAAGAATATGCATTCTAATCGTGATCATAATTGATCAACAAAGATTTAGAAAAGAGGAGGAAAAAAGAATGCCCCTCTTCTTTTATAATTAATTTAACGAAAGCTGAAACGATTGCGTAAGAGGAAAAGATGACTTACGGCAATGGTGCATGTAATATATCCTGGTTTCTCTCGAGGATCAATTTGTGCACAAAGCAGGACGAAAGCAGCAAGATACCAAGGGATTCCAGCAAGAAAGAAACCAATTATGAACCTTCAAAAATGAAAAGCTCATTGTTCATTATTATCCTGTGAGACAGCCTTAGTAGTACAGTACACATAAGGTCAAACTGCAGGATCATAGGGACCAAAATAAACTATGTTAATTAACTGACCAAGTAAGACAAGCTCTTTGTCCTAACATCCACTCAACAATGTTCGCTAAACGTAAATGGATCTAGTATAACAACTGTCAAGAAATCGAAATCTGAATAAGAAGTTCAACAGAAGCTCTTGTATCATTCATCATTCTGAAACTTTAGGTCCGATGGCTTGTTCTTTATCTCTACTGTGGTCTGTGAATGATATCAGTATAAATATGCTGTAGGAATTTGATGTTTCCTCCTTCCTAGAGTATGAGAAGTTTCGTCAAAGTGCTCCTTGCTAGAGAATGAACGAAAACAAGAAACTGAACCCCATTCTTTTTTGAGGTTTTCCAACCAATAAAGAAGAAGGAGAAATTAAAGATTATATCAAGCATCACTGAAGCCTCAAGCCACTAAATGGAATGAACTAATCAATTCACCATTTGTTTTAATGATTCTTTTCAAGATGCAGTTGTTGATTATTTCTCCCCTGAACATGTTGTCTTGGATGAGAATATGAAACATCAAGACCACAAAGTTTCCAGCATCCTTTCAAGGAACAGTCGTGACTTTACTTTCAATACACATATATAAGAGCACCATGCAGTTTATAAAAAACACAATTGGTGTATCCACTTGTGGAGAAAGTAGATTGCAGAAGGAGAAAATACAATGATGGAGCAGAGGGATAGCGAAGATAGACCATAGGCGTAGCTTCCATACACATAAAAGCAAGTCTATATACTAGTGTTAGCAAAAAGTAATAACCAAGGAACTGTGTCGGATTTAAACTTGAAACTTGAGTGTGGAAGATAAGCAGTAAGTACCATAAGTTGCTAAAAACACAGCGCAATAACAATTCAACTTGAAATATGACTAATGATTTGCAAGAGAAAAGATAAACGGGGAACTTACAGGAACCAGCCAAGACCAATACCACAGCAAGGAAGGCGATGCTCTCTTTCAGGTCTTCCCTCAGGATCAGGAACAGTATAACCTAAAATATCAAGAGAAGTAAGCATAAAATTTCAAATCAAACTAGTTCATAACTTCAGGTAAACATATAAATTGATGATCCAAATGAGCGAACTCACTAATAGTCTCAGTGTGCTTTAGAAGTATAAGACATTCATACTGCAGTACCAGAGTGCCTTAAAAAATATACTCCCTCCGTCCCAATACGGTGCTTTAGAAGTATAAGACATTCACAGATATGTTTGAACCCATATCGGGGTCAATCAATTATCAATCAATCAGCTATACCTCAATCCTAAGCTAGTTGGGTTCAGAGACGGAGTCAGCATTCCAACTTTGTGGGTTTTGAATTTTAGAACGACGACTTCAAATGCTAATATTTGAATTTTCTTAACACACAGTTTGAGCGAAAGCTAATGGGTTGGGGCGAATCCGTAGTCGGGCTTCTAACTGCGCCCCTGGTTGGGTTCGAGATATTAGATATTCCGTTTCTACAAGGATTCATCATAATTTCACTATTGTTACCAACCTACTACAAGATTATTATGGACAAAATAAAGTCAACCCACCCATAATCACTGAAAAACGCAACAACAACTCACGAAAATCAGGTGATTATTTTTTCGGCATCTGAATAATTAATTGCAGTAACTATTAAAATCATGAACACAGTATAGGAGCAGAGGGTGGAAGAAGAACCTGGAACAGCCTGATAACCATGAGCATAATATTCAGGTGATGATGCGGTGACGCCAGGCGGAGGGACTGGCTGAGGAAAACCGATCACCGGCTGAGGCGGGTAACTTGTAGGTGCTTGAAAAGTTCCGTATTCAGCGGGAGGAGGAGGCGGTTGGTCTCCTTCATGGTGGTGGTGGTGGTGGGGTAGGAAGTGGTGGTGATGGTGATGACTGTCCTTGCTGTCTTCACTCATTTCCAATGATTGAATCCAGAAATTAGCTGTCGAAGTTTTCAAGAAAGTAGAAGTTGAACTTCTAGTAGTGGAAAATGGAAATTTCTACAAGGGAGAAAGGAGGAACATGTTTTGACTTTGGAGTTTTGATTGATATCTGTGTTTTGCTTGCTTACTTGCTGACCTGGTATTCGTCTGTACTTTGTAATAATTGACTAATCATGGCCCTCCACGTGCACATGTGCAACTCCATCTCGAATAATAAAAAGGAAACAAGAACTTCATAATTATCTCAACTTTTGAATTTATTTGTTGCTCTAATCACCACTTAATGTTATTATTAGTTTTTACTACTCAAATTCATTGAAACAACGTCGTAATTTATTAACATTATTATTAATCTCCAATCAATTATTTTCAGAAACATTTTTCGAAAAAAATATCTTTCATCCTACCATACATTACATGTACCTAGACATTTTTAACCTCAGGTATCCTTAGATGCATAAGATAAAATATGTTTTGATGCTGTTAAACTGCACATATTCAAGATGGCCACTGCAATCTTTTTCCATCTATTTGAGCTTTACAGTAATGTATTTTTACTAACTTAGGCCGCTAGGCGCACTTCGTTTGACCTGGGGTGTATGTAGCATATACGTGACGGGCTTTCGATGCGGCACATAAATTTATGTGTAATATGTACTAAAATTGCAACATATAGTAGAGTTGAACCCATAGCTTTAAAAATATAATGAGTTTAATAGTAGAAATCTTAAAGGCTGAGCTCATAGAGTTTAAATCCTGGATTCACATCTGCATTTGGCATTGTACCATGAAGTGTGAGTATAGTGGTAACCCTTTGCTTTGCTTCTTCTATAATTCTTTGCAGAAATTGTGAAAGTACTTTAACACCTTACACTATATGCACATTGTCATTCAACTTCTGAAAAATCTTCTTTAGTACTTCAGTGTTCATGTTATAACCTATAGATATAAGTGAGCTTATGGTCTAAAAATATAAAACTTTTGACAGAATAGGCAGTAGCATGTTTAGTCATTTATCTGCTGTCCTAAATGCAAGAAAATCTTTCAGCCAAATGATTTAACTATAACTTTGGAGCAACCAACTAAGAAGAAAAGGAAGTAAATTAGAAAAAAAAATATCACTATTCATATTGTGAAGTATCATATAAACACTCAAGATTCATATTATCTAAAGAAAGCTTTTGGAAACTCATTGGATGAACCATTATTCAACAGTTTTCAGTTCCAAATGTGTATATTCTGCTCTCTATTTACAGCCTCTGGCACCATGAAAGGATCAAATCAAAGACAAGATTTCAACTCTCTTGCAATCCACAAAGCATGTTAGATGGAACCGCTACGTCCATCATTTTTGGATATGACAAATTCAAATCTGCTAGAAGAAGTCCTCTCATTAGCAACTAAAGATAAAAAGCTATTGAGAGGAAATAAGGAAAGAGTTTGAATAGTTTACTCACTTTGCATGATGTTTTTGAATGTTTCCTGCAAACATTGTTGTTTTAGTAAACATGAGAAACAAGAGTTGAACAAGGTTTTCTTAGAAAAAGAAAGATAAATATACAACGGACATGTATAGTTAGAACTTTATGTAACTACAGTCAGCTCAATGGTGCAAATCGAAATTAAGTAGATTCCTTTTCACGAATGGAGTCACGACTGTAACTACAGTCAGCAAGTTACCCCATCTTAACCACAAAGGCAAAGCTTAGAATGAAACTAAAACTATAGCAAAAACTACTAGCAGAGAAGTACCTTATCTTTTGAAAGGCGTGGATTGTACAGCATCTCCTCACCCACTGTGCTGACCTGAAAATGAAATGTACCAGTGTAAAAATATGCAGCACTAGAAAGAGCAAAAAAGATGATAGGTGTATCCTTACGGTGAATCCCTTGTAGTCATGAGCCGGATACACCAATGTGTCTTTGGGCAATGTGAAAATCTGCTCTCACAAAGCGACGATGATCAGCAATAGTAGGGATAAGAAAAGAATGGATTCAACATTACATTTGTTTTATTTATTCTTTTACAGGTAATAATATGCATAAATGTACAAGCTCTATTCCCTTGCCTGTGAATGAACAGAATCATATAATTTGTCTGAACTTCCGCCCTGCAATTAAGTAGGAAAATATGAGTAAACTTTGATACTAAAAGACAGAAAACACCATTTCATTTCCTGAGGCCCACCTCAAACTACTAACAAGTAAAGACCACCATTTTTCGAGCACAATGATGAAATTTGCTTTAAGCAATTTCCAGAATTTCAGAGGAAGGACCCTGGCAACCTCGGCCAATTAAAGATTGAGATTTGTGTAACATAGTTTTTTGGTTTAACTATGTATATCTGACGACATCCAAGACCAGGATATTGTAAATTTGGTAACATAATAATTGTTCTTGATTTAGTGAAGTAGTTTGGATGACATCTCTGTCTTAAATTTTCAGCAAGGGATATAAACTCCAAATATAATGTTACAGACGATGGCATTCAATAGTTTCCTTTGCCAAATAGAGCATTAACCCCATCCCTTAGATATTATAAAATCCAAATATAATGTTTACAGGCAACTACTTTTTGAATAGTTTTCTTCACCTAATCCTTCCTTTCCTGGTCCCAAACAGAGCATTAACTCTAGCCCTCAAGAACATTCTCGATCTTAGAGCATCATTTACCTTTTGTAAGCTAGAAACTGATCAAAATCTTAGTTATTTAAGGAGCATTTAAATGTGCTGGAGCAGACGCGCAATTTTCTTTTGGCCCAAGGTCCAGAAGAATTTAGCTAAAATAACATACTGCACCAAGAAGATGTACCTGAAAGTCTGTCCGTCCACATCCCCGTATCAAAAGAGCGTCACCAGTAAATGCCATTCTTGGCTGAGGCTGATTGGGTCCATCTCCTGTAACATAGGTAACACAGCCCAATGTATGACCAGGAGTTGCGCGAACCTGTATTGTAATGTATCAGAATGTAGCTCAAAGATGGAAAGTAAATTTCAGTCAGAAAATTGAACTAGAGCCAAATATTTGTCAATATTTGGTAGGTATTTGCCTTCTACTACCTTTGTCCCATTTATTTGGTGGCTGTTATTGTCATCTCTATCTATCCCAATTTATTTGGTCACATATTACTGAGGGAGAATTAATTATTGAATAATGAAATCTACCAGATTAACATATCACCATTCCAAGTATAACAACATTTGAGACTAAAAGGCGGCAATTAATAAGATCCTAAACATTTTCCACTAAGTGTTTTGTACCAATATTTTAAATGGAATTTCCAACGCATTTCTTGTTTGACATGGAAATGAATTCTCAAGGAATTATATTTTCCTGGATGCTCCGCAGTCAGCCCATAATCACTGCACCAAAGGTGAAAACATTTTCATTCTTCTCAAAACCAGCATGTTGGAGGCACTGACCCTTTTCACAGCAAACCGAATATCCAATTAAGTGTACATAAGAATAAAGTTCAACTCAGTTCATTTTCCAAAATATGTTGCCAGCATGGCTCAGTATAAAGCAGTTTCATCTTTTCTGAAACGAAAATCACATGGTCTACTGACAGCATAGTCATGTGTTTGCAAGTTGCTTCGGTTTATGACATGATATATGTTAGAAATCGTACTAAATTCTCTTGCAATGGGAACTTCATAGAACCAAATTCATTGTTATGATTTTCTACCTCTACAACCATTTGAACAAAATCTAAACTTAAGTATCCTTTATATGCACACTTATCACCAAAAGAAAACTAGTATCTTATATGCAAAAATCATGTCTACAGCATACCTCCAGAAAAATATCACCAAAATAGATTTTATCACCAGGTTCAACAAAAAGATCGGCTTTTGCATTACTTGCTTTGGAAATGACCGATTTCACACCAGGCACCTTAGTCTGCAAGAATGATAACAATAATGAAGCACTACAAAACAGGGTGGGGTGATAATAGTATCAAGAAGAAATTGTTGGTAATCAGTTATCATATTCGAAGAAAATAAATCGGACCTTAATCATGCTGGTGCCAGTAACATGATCGGCATGTACATGCGTGTTTATAGCATATACAAGCTTCAAACCTAATTCTTTAACAAGTGCAATATCACGATCCACCGTTTTGTCCACCGGGTCAATCAGCTGCAGTTGGATTATTTACATCAGTTAATTCTGAATTGCTAAATTTAACACAAGGCACCACATGCTGAAAATGAGAGGTAAGTTACAAAATCTGAAAAGGAGAAATTAACGATTCTTTATTCCTCAATTCAAAAGACAGGCGATGTTAATGAAAAGTTTAACTGTTTCAGAAGTTGATGAATAAATCTAATTGCAGAAAATTAAAGAAAATTGGATCCAGAGCTAGATGATGCATTTACGGCCAGTACTCATCTTGAAAGAAGATACGAGTTAACAGCGGATAAGCTCCACCATTTATCCTATCTTCCTGTTTATCTTTTCAATTGATTATCTAACGGGTTTTGAGCTCCATTCATCAATACTTTGAAGTGAATCCAAAAATGAGCAAATTAAGTATTAAGTTGGCTAATCCCGATGTAAGCTAGTATAAATACTAAAATAGAAGTTAGTTATCTCCCCCTTCCTCTGGTCTTGGGAAAGTGGATACATAGTTATTTACATCAATAGGGAAAATCTGTTTAGCATTATTGGTTGTTAAAGGATGGAAAATAGAATTCAGAGTGCAGGCATGGCTCACTTATAATCGACTCAAAACTTCAAGGTTTCTCCACTAAATAGTCTTTCTCTTTCTCACAGTTGCCTTCCTTCATCTTCTTTTTAAACCAAAGCTACACTTCATAAATACTTAGTATATTGCATTCACTTATTCCACAGAAAACACGTTAAAATGACTAAAACGTGAGAGTCCAAATTTTTATCTAGCGATCAATATTATGGAAAAGAATATCCTTGTACCTTAGTTTCAAATTTCTTCCACTATGTTTCTTTTTATCCCACCATACCTTGAGGGGATCAATAACATTCCCTACTTAAGCACTTACCCAACGTGAGCAGAGGCGCCTTGAGTATAAAATCAATGGACCGATTGAACCAGTATTTTCGACACATACATATGTGAAAAATCACTAAAGTTTTTTTGCAAATATTAAATTCTAAACCTATAATTTCAAAAGTGTAATGGGTTCAGGTATAAGAATTGAACGCATCAAATTTAAATCCTGGATCAGCCTCCGAATTTTACTGGTACCCACGACTCATAGGTTGGAGGTGGAGGCGGCTTAGCATTGAGCCAAACCTCATTCATTCCATTATATTTTTGCTACCGATTCCAAAATTTTACTCGTATAGTTTCATAATAACATAGATTATAAAAGACAAAAGGAGTTGCAACCTTTCGTAAGAGCTCTTGCCATTACACATGTTGACCATTAGTGCAGCAAAGAATTAATTTTACTACCAGCAAACTAAACTTATCAAGGCATCCAAGCAGAGAATCACTAGAATAAAAGACATAACTAATAAATAAAAAATGTGCGCTCTCTAGTAGGTTAGTTTTTAGATGAGATGGTCACCCACTTCAACATTCATTATCAAAAAGAATTTCTACGTATTTGGCACATATATATAAGAAAGAATCAAGTGCGTGTTCAAGATATAATCAAATAAATAACAGTGTGTTTTTTCTAACAATTTAAGATTATCAGATGAGATGGTTACATAGCTTAATAATAAGCTAATCACAACTAGGGGCGGTAAAATGGTTAAAAGCAAACAGTTAACCATCTATATTATCCACTCAAAAATAGGTTGGATAATGAAGTTTTTAAAAACAGGTCAAAATATGGATAAGAACCATATTATCCATTTAGAAAATGGGTAACCAATGAGTAATCAGTGTGTATAACTTTTAGATTTATAAAGCCACAAATTGGGGGTTATTCAAGTTAGGGAGACTGTGATCATACGCAAGAAGTCATGGATAATTTCTGCCGATTAACCCATTTCTTATCCGTATTAAATATGGGTCGGGTCGGATAATTTAAATATTTTTTAATTAACTGTTTTCGACCCGAACCATATCCGACACGACCCGCCCGTTTGCCACTCCTAATCACAACCCATGAAAACCCCATCAACCAAGATTGTAAAGAGAAGTTCAATATGAATAAAATGAATATACCAGTGCTGGTTTTTCAGGATGCAAAGCATCAGCAAGAAGGTAAGTATAGGTAGACGATTCCTTCTCAAATAACTGACGAAAAAGCAGTTCAGAAAGCGTGCTTTGTGCTGAAGACGACGTCGTGTAGGAAGCCATTTCTTGTGAAAATGTAGAAGGAAGAAAGCTATGAGGTTTTGACAAGAAAATAGAGAAACGAAAACAACGGAAACTCAGCATCGATCATTATTAAATGGTTATGATTGTATTTGTACCAAATGTCAAGATTTCAAAACCAAAGAAGAAGTTGTGACTTGTGACCAATTCCAATAGAGTTTTTCCAATTGAGAATGATTTGCATTAATGGGGGTCATACTTGCTTTACCCGAAAGTTGATGCCACTTTCAATGAATCAATGGGCGTTGGCGGTAAAACTGTCCTCCACTTGTAAATTTTCCTATATAGCGCACTATATGACCCAAGTATTATAAAATAACGACCGTAAACTAAATAAACTAAAGACAAGCGTAGAGAGACACTGATATATTATTTAACTTTTAAGCTGATGTACATAATGAACTGATGTACAAGCGTAGAGAGACACTGATATATTATTTAACTTTTAAACTGATGTACATAATGAACTGAAATCTACTCTATTTATAGAAGAAGAAAGTTGTTGTGTAAGCTGCTACTGCAAGCTGCTGTGTATGCTGCTACTGTAAGCTACTTGTAAGCTGCTACTGCAAGCTGCTGTGTAAGTTGCTACTGTACCAGATGTAGATAATCTTCTTCCGGGGTAATGTTTATCCATAACGGAGTACCAAAATGATAAACTTCTTCAGGAGGCTTATTTCCAATAGAGTACTAAATAGATAAACATATTTATGCCAGTGTCCTATATGGATAAGCTTCTTCAGGAAGCTTATTTACAACGAAGTACTAAATGAACATCCATTATATAATATATATTTATAACACTCCCCCTTGGATGTTCATTAAAAGATAATGTGCCTCATTAAAACCTTACTAGGAAAAACCCCGTGGAGAAAAGTTCTAGTGAAGGAAAAAGAGTACAAATATTTAGTAATACGCATTGCTAGGTGCCTCATTAAAAACCTTATAAGGAAAACCCTGTGGGAAAAAACCTTAGTAAGGAAAAAAGAGTGCATCGCGTATTTTACTCCCCCTGATGAAAACCTTGTTTCAAATATTTGAGTCTCCGCATTCCAATCTTGTATACCATCTTCTCAAAAGTTGAAGTTGGCAAAGATTTAGTGAATAAATCTGCCGGATTGTCACTTGAACGGATTTGTTGCACATCAATGTCACCATTTTTCTGAAGATCGTGTGTGTAGAATAATTTTGGTGAAATGTGCTTTGTTCTATCACCTTTTATAAATCCTCCTTTCAATTGGGCTATGCATGCAACATTGTCTTCGTATAAAATTGTGGGTCTTTTCTCACATTCCAAATCACATTTTTTCCGAATAAAATAAATTATTGATCTCAACCATACGCATTCCCTACATGCTTCATGAATAGCTATTATCTCAACATGATTTGAAGAAGTAACAACAATAGATTGCTTTGTGGAACGCCATGATATGACAGTACCTCCATAAGTAAATACGTACCTGGTTTGAGATCGAGCTTTATGGGGATCAGATAAATAACCTGCATCTGCATAACCAACAAGATCTGCACTATCTTTGTTAGCATAAAACAAACCCATATCAAGAGTTCCCTTTAAATATCGCAATATATTCTTAATCCCGTTCCAATGTCTCCGTGTAGGACAAGAACTATATCTTGCTAGTAAATTAACAGAAAATGCTATGTCAGGCCTTGTAGCATTAGCAAGATACATTAATGCACCAATTGCACTGAGATATGGTACTTCGGGACCAAGGAGTTCCTCATTCTCTTCTGGAGGGCGGAACAAATCCTTATTCACTTCAAGTGATCGAACAACCATTGGTGTACTCAATGGGTGCGCTTTGTCCATGTAAAAGCGTTTTAAGACCCTTTCTGTATAGGCAGATTGATGGATAAAGATCCCGTCTGCTAAATGTTCAATTTGCAGACCAAGACAAAGTTTTGTCTTTCCAAGATCTTTCATCTCAAATTCTTTCTTAAGATATTCAATTGCCTTTTGGAGCTCTTCTGGAGTTCCAACAAGATTTATGTCATCAACATAAATAGCAAGTATAACAAATTCTGATGCCATTTTCTTTATAAAAATACATGGACAAATAACATCATTTATGTAACCTTCTTTCAGCAAATATTCACTAAGGCGATTATACCACATGCGCCCAGATTGCTTTAAACCGTACAAAGATCTTTGTAATCTGATTGAATACATTTTTCGAGATTTTAAATTTGCTTCGGGCATTTTAAATTCTTCAGAGATTTTCATATAAATTTCATTATCAAGTGAACCGTACAGATAAGCTGTAACCACATCCATTAGATGTATTTCAAGCCTTTCATGTAAGGCTAAACTGATGAGATATCGAAATGTTATGGCATCCATAACGGGTGAATATGTTTCTTCATAATCGACTCCAGGTCGTTGTGAGAATCCTTGTGCAACAAGGCGAGCCTTGTATCTTTCAACTTCATATTTATCATTTCTTTTCCGCACAAAAACCCATTTATGACCAACTGGCTTTATACTAGCAGGTGTTTGGACTACTGTTCCAAAGACCTCTCTTTTAGCAAGGGACTTTAATTCCGATTGAATTTCCTCTTGCCATTTTGGCCAATCAGATCTTTGTCGACATTCTTCGACAGATCGGGGTTCAAGATCCTCACTATTTTGCATAATGTTTAGTGCAACATTATATGCAAAAATATTATCCACCACTATTTCAGATCGATTTAAATTAATCCCATCACCAGTAGAACTTATTAAAAGTTCCTCACTCACCTGAGTCTCGGGTTCATTGATTTCTTCAGGAATCTCAGAACTAATCAGATCTTGGGTCTCTTCAGGAGATCCCTTCATAGTATTATTTTGATCATTTATCGATTTCTTTTTTCTAAGATTTCGATCCTTAGAACCCAGAGGCCTACCACGCTTCAGGCGTGTTTTGGGTTTACTAGCTATCATGCTAGTAGATGGTCCTGTTGGGACATCAATTCGGATAGGCACATTCTCTGCAGAGATATGTGATTTAGTAATCCTTTTCAAATCAGTAAATGCATTTGGCATTTGATTTGCTATATTCTATAAATGGATGATCTTCTGGACCTCCTGATTACATATAGAGGTACGTGGATCAAAATGAGATAATGATGAAACTTTTCACACAATTTCTCTTTTGATTTCCTTTTTCTCTCCCCCTAATTGTGGGAAATTTGTTTCATTAAATCGACAATCTGCAAATCGAGCAGTAAATAAATCTCTCGTCAATGGTTCAAGATAGCGAATAATAGAAAGTGATTCAAACCCAATAAAATATATATTCCTAACCTTCTCTGTGGGCCCATCTTACTACGCTGTGGTGGTGCTACTGGCACATATACAGCGCATCCAAAAATTCGTAAATGGGCAATATTTGGTTCATGACCAAAAACTAATTGTGACGGAGAATATTTATTATAATGTGTCGGTCTGAGACGAATAAGTGATGCTGCATGCAAAATAGCATGTCCCCAAACAATAGTGGGCAATTTTGTTTTCATAAGTAGTGGTCTTGCTATCAATTGTAGGCGTTTAATAAATGACTATGCAGGGCCATTTTGAGTATGAACATAAGCTACAGGATGTTCAACTTTTATCCCAATTGATAGACAATAATCATCAAAAGCTTGAGATGAGAATTCTCCAGCATTATCAAGGCGAATAGCCTTTATAGGATAATCTGGGAATTGTGCCCTTAATCGAATTATTTGGGCTAATAGCTTTGCAAACGCCAGGTTGCGAGATGATAGTAGGCATACATGAGACCATCTTGAAGATGCATCTATTAGGACCATAAAATATCTAAACAACCCACTTGGTGGGTGAATAGGTCCACATATATCCCCATGTATACGCTCTAAAAAGGCAGGGGATTCCATGCTAACCTTCATTGGTGATGGTCTAGTTATCATTTTACCTTGATAACAAGCATCACAAGAAAATTCATCATTTGTAAGAATCTTCAGGTTCTTTAGTGGATGTCCACTTGAATTTTCAATAATTCGTCTCATCATTATTGATCCAGGATGGCCCAAACGGCTATGCCAAATCTCAAAAGTATTTGAATCAGTAAACTTCTTGTTTACGATAAAGTGTGCTTCAACTGCACTGATCTTTGAATAGTATAAGCCAGAAGATAAAGTTGATAACTTTTATACAATACATTTTTGGCCAGAAATATTCTTTGTAATACAAAGATATTCCTCGTTCATCNATTACCAGAAATTGTAGAAACATTTGCTTTTTCCTTATGCAAATAAGAAAAGTATTTCTGATCTTTGAATATGGCATGAGTTGTTCCACTATCAATTACACAAATATCTTCATGATTGGTCTTTGATCCAAACATAATTTGAGGATTATCCATATTCTTCAAAACGACATAAACAAAATATATTATAATAAACGTTATTATCAAAACGTTACTTCTATTACATGGCCATACTATCTACTACAAACATTAAAAATTAAAATATTTACATTTCTACAGATTCATCAGCGATTACATGACTTGTTTCTCCTTC
>ML395173.1:0-73178 GCA_005239525.1 Nicotiana knightiana | reverse complement strand
ACTCTGTGCCCAATAGCCTGGCCTCACCCGGCTCGAACCAACCCACCGAAGATCTGCACCTCCTACCATATAAAGCCACATACGGCGCCATCTGAATGCTGGATTGATAACTGTTTGTGTAAGCAAACTCTGCCAATGGCAAGAACTGATCCCAAGACCCTCCAAACTCAATCACACACGCACGGAGCATATCCTCAAGAATCTGAATAGTGCACTCGGATTGTCCGTCCGTCTGGGGGTGAAATGCGATGCTCAACTCCACCCTGGTACCTAACTCTTGCTGAACGGCTCTCCAGAACCGTGAAGTGAACTAAGTACCTCTGTCTGAAATAATAGAAACTGGAATACCATGCAGATGAACGATCTCCCGAATATATATCTCCGCCAACCGCTCCGATGAATAAGTAGTCAGCACCGAAATGAAATGGGCTGATTTTGTCAGCCTATCAACAATCACCCAAACATCATCGTGCTTCCTTAAATTCAGAGGAAGTCCAAACACAAAGTCCATGGTGATCCGCTCCCACTTCCACTCTGGAAGCTCAATCTGCTGAAGTAACCCTCCCGGTCTCTGATGCTCACATTTGACCTGCTGACAATTGAGGCACTTGGCTACAAACTCTGCTATATCCTTATTCATCCTTCGCCACCAATAGTGATGCCTTAAATCCTGATACATCTTCAC
Organism: Nicotiana knightiana; assembly: GCA_005239525.1. Classification (NCBI taxonomy): domain Eukaryota; kingdom Viridiplantae; phylum Streptophyta; class Magnoliopsida; order Solanales; family Solanaceae; genus Nicotiana; species Nicotiana knightiana. The sequence continues at coordinate 72,493 of ML395173.1, read as the reverse complement.
AGTACCCGGATGGATGGAATATCGCGAACTATGGGCCTCTGCCAAAATCAACTCCCGAAGCCCATCAACATTGGGCACACAAATCTGGCCCTGCATCCTCAATACCCCGTCATCTCCAATGGTCACATCTCTGGCATCACCGTGTTGGACCGTGTCCTTGAGGACAAGTAAATGCGGATCATCGTACTGCCGCTCCCTGATACGATCGAATAAGAAAGACCGAGAAACCACACAAGCCAATACCCGGCAAGGCTCAGAAAGATCCAATCTCACGAATTGACTGGCTAAGGACTGAAACATCTAAGGCTAGAGGCCTCTCAGCTGCATGAAGGTATGCCAAACTCCCCAAACTCTCCGCCCGACGACTCAAGGTGTCGGCCACCACATTAGCCTTCCCTGGGTGGTATAATATAATGATGTCATAGTACTTTAGCAACTCTAACCATCTACGCTGGCGCAAATTTAGATCCTTCTGCCTGAATATGTGCTGCAAACTCCGGTTGTCAGTATAAATCTCACAAGGCACACCGTACAAATAATGATGCCAGATCTTTAAGGCATGAACAATGGCAGCTAACTCAAGGTCATGGACAGGGTAATTCTTCTCATGTATCTTCAACTGTCTGGACGCGTAGGCAATCACCTTACCGTCCTGCATCAACATCGGTCCAAGGCCAACTCGCGAGGCATCACAATAAACTGTATAAGACCCCAAACCAGTAGGCAATATCAAGATTAGGGTTGTAGTCAAAGCTGTCTTGAGCTTTTGAAAGCTCACCTCACACTCCTCTGTCCACTAAAATGGAGCACCCTTCTGGGTCAATCTAGTCATAGGGGCTGCAATCGATGAAAATCCCTCCACAAAATGACGGTAGTAACCCGCCAAGACAAGGAAACTGCGAATCTCTGTAACTGAGGAAGGCCTGGGCCAACTCTGCACGACCTCTACCTTCTTCGGATCCACTCGANGCCAAGCCAAGGAAACTGCGAATCTCTGTAACTGAGGACGGCCTGGGCCAACTCTGCACGACCTCTACCTTCTTCGGATCCACTCGAATGCCCTCACTCGATACCACGTTGCCTAAGAATGGCATAGAACTCAACCAAAACTCACATTTTGAGAACTTTGCATACAACTTCTTCTCTCTCAAGGTCTGAAGCACTGTCCTCAGGTGCTGCTCATGATCTTCCCGACTCCGGGAGTAAACAAGAATATCATCTATGAAAACAATGACGAACGAGTCGAGATATGGCCTGAACACACTGTGCATCAAATGCATAAATGCTGCGGGGGCATTAGTCAGCCCGAATGACATAACTAGAAACTCGTAATGGCCATACCGAGTCCTGAAGGCAGTCTTCGGGATATCCGGCTCCCGAATCTTCAACTGATGGTAACCTGAGCGCAAATCAATCTTAGAAAATACATGTGCGCCCTGAAGCTGGTCAAATAGATCATCAATACGAGGCAAGGGATAACGGTTCTTTACTGTAACCCTGTTCAACTGGAAATAATCAATACACATGCGCATAGAACCATCTTTCTTTTTCACAAATAAGACAGGAGCACCCCAAGGTGAAACACTGGGTCGAATAAAACCCTTATCAAGCAATTGTTGTAACTGATCCTTCAACTCCTTCAACTCAGGAGGAGCCATACGGTAAGGAGGAATGGAAATGGGCTGAGTGCCCAGCAACAAATCAATGCCAAAATCAATGCCTTTATCGGGTGGCATGCCCGGAAGATCAGCTGGAAACACATCAGGATAATCCTGTACCACTGGAACTGAATCAATAGAAGGGGTATCAACACTGACATCTCTCACATAAGCCAAATACGCGGCACACCCCTTATCAACCATATGTTGAGCTCTAAGAAAATAGATAACTCTACTGGGAGTGTGATATAAAGTACCACTCCACTCAACATGCGGAATACCTGGCATAGCCAGCGTCACGGTCTTAGCGTGACAATCAAGAATAGCATAATGGGGCGACAACCAGTCCATGCCCAAGATAATATCAAAATCCACTATATCGAGTAACAATAAATCCACACTGGTCTCAAAATCACGAATAATAACCAAACATGACTGATAAACGCGATCCACATCAAGAGAATCTCCCACAGGAGTAGAAACATAAATAGGAGAACCCAAAGAATCTTGGGCTATACCCAAATACGGATCAAAATAAGAAGACACATAAGAATACGTGGAGCCTGGATCAAATAGAACCGATGCGTCTCTGTGAAAAATCAGTATAATACCTGTAATGACAGAATCGGAGGCAACAACCTCGGTACGAGCAGGAATAGCATAATATCGGCCCTGGCCTCCCCCTCGAGGGTGACCTCTACCTCCCTGACCTCTGCCCCTAGCTGGATGGGTAGATGGGGTAACAGCTGGAGCTGTGATCATGGCCTGAGAACTCTGCTGAGCACGCTGTGGCTGAAAAGTCTGTGAAGATGCACCCCTACTAAGTCTGGGGCAGTCCCTAACTATATGGCGTGTATCGCCACACTCGAAACAAGCTTTGGGAGGACATGGTGGTTGTGACTGGCTAGGGCCAGGTCTGCCATACTGACCTCTGAAAGCACCCCGCGCAGGAGGCGCGCTAGAAACTGGAGGTGCATAGTAAGGCTCCTGAGGCCTGGGTGGAGCTGGGGTACTGCAGGCTGCTGGAAGAGCTAAATGAACTGGGCAGACCATATAACCCCTACCATGACAACTTGCTGCTGGGGTACGGGCACCAGAGTAGTGGCCCGAATCTCGAGACCTCTTGGACTCCCTCTCATCTCGCTTCCTAGCGAGCATACCCTCGATCCTCCTAGCAATGCTCACTACCTGCTGATAAGAAATGTCCATCTCCAACTCTCGATCCATGCTAGATTTGATGGGTGGGATAAGACCCTCAATGAACCGGCAAACCCTCTCGCCTACAATAGTAACCAAAATCGGTGCATGCCTAGCCAATCTGGTGTAACGGATAGCATACTCTGAAACTGTCATAGCACCCTGACGCAAATGCTCAAACTCTGCGCACCATGCGTCCCTGAGGCTTTGAGGCACAAACTCTCTCAGGAACATATCTGAGAACTAGGTCCAGGCCAGTGAAGCAGCCTCTTTCGGACTGTCTAACTCATAGGTGCGCCACCAATCATAGGCGGCTCCGCGAAGCTGGAAGGTAGAAAAAAAAACCCCACTAGACCCGGTTATGCCTATAGTGTGAAGAATACGATGACACTCCTCTAGAAATCCCAAGGCATCATCTGATGCTAGTCCACTGAATACCGGAGGGTCATACTTCTTGAACCTCTCAAGTCTCCATTGCTCGTCCTCTGAAGTAGTTGACCCTTCCTCGGGATGAGCTGGCACTACAGGCGATACAAGAATGATCTCTGGGACCTGCTCCATATGCACTCGCTGCTCAGGAGTGCAGGCGGCGGGAGTCTGTGCTCCTCCCCCGGCCTGAGATGTGGTTGCAGCAAGGGGAAGCAACCCTGCCTGAGCCAGAGTGGTGTACATGGACATGAAATGAGCTAATGTCTCCTAAAGAGCTGGAGTAGTAGTGGCAGTAGGCATGGCAGGTGTCTGAATCTCGGCTGGATCTGCTGGCGGTACCTCGGCGGCAGCTCGCACCGGTGCTTTCGCTGCACCACGTGCGCGTCCTCGGCCTCTACCCCGTCCCCGGCCTCTGGCGGCTGTTGTAGGGGGCACGTGTGCCTGATCGTCCCGATTAGCACGTGTCCTCACCATCTGTGAAAGAATAGAAAATAGAGGTTTAGAATTAATGTCAAAAGATATTGCACGACAAGGAATTGAATGAAGTGAAGATTTTTCCTAAACAATTACATAGCCTCTCGTAGATAATTATAGACATCTCCGTACCGATCAACGAGACTCTAATAAACTGGCTTGTGTTCCGTGATTCCTATGAACCTAGTGCTCTAATACCAACTTGTCACGACCCCAGTTCGCCCTCCGTGAACATGTCGTGACGACACCTAGTTCCTATAACTAGGTAAGCCTAGAAATGCGAAATATCAACATAACTTGCGGAAATAATTAAGTAAAAGAAAGTTGAACAATCTAAAGGAAGACTGTATATAAATGCCACTTGGCACATACAACTCAAAATAATATGGAGGTCAACAACATCACCCCAAAACCCAGAAACTCACGGGAACCACAGGCTAACAGAATATAATACATTGCTCTAACTCCAGAATATCTATCCAACTGTAAGGAGGGATAAACTTTTCACAAAAAGCTGGAATAAGATAGAGACTCCTGGTCTGCGGACGCGGCAGATATACCTCGAAGTCTCTGTTGTATCTCTCAACCTCGGGGATAGTGCGCCTGAGTGGAGGTACCTGGATCTGCACATGAAAAACATGAGCAGGAAAGGGCATAAGTACACCACAACGGTACTCAGTAAGTGCCAAGCCTAACCTCGGTCGGGTAGTGACGAGGAAGGTCAAGGCCCTACTGAGGTCAAACAATATAATAGGAATTTACAGTATGAAAACAGGCGGTAATAACGAGTACATCAGTGAAATAAGACAGGTCAACCAAGGCAATAACTAAACACAAGAACAGAGAAAACCCGAAATATGTGCAGCATAATAACAATGGTAACAATGAGGACTCCCAGGATACCGTCCTGTAGTACTTTTCTCAACTGTCTGGATGATCTCCCGGGATACCGTCCCGTAGTCCATCATATGTATATCTGAAGCATCTCCCGAGATACCGTCCTGTAGTCCATCATATGTATATCCGAAGGATCTCCTGGGATATCGTCCTGTAGTCCATCATATGTATATCCGAAGGATCTCCCGGGATATCGTCCCGTAGTCCATTGTATGTATATCTGAAGGATATCCCGGGATACCGTCCCGTAGTCCATCATATGTATATCCGAAGGATCTCCCGGGATACCGTCTCATAGTCCATCATATGTATATCCGAAGGATCTCCTGGGATACCGTCCCGTAGTCCATCATATGTATATCCGAAGGATCTCCTGGGATACCGTCCCGTAGTCCATCATATGTATATCTGAAGGATCTCCCAGGATACCATCCCGTAGTCCATCATATGTATATATATAGGTGGATCTCTCGGGATACCGTCCCGTAGTCCCAAAGTAAATATTCAGGGGGATCTCCTGGGATACCGTCGCGTAGTGTCCCAAAGTAAATATGCAGGGGGGATCTCCCGGGATACCACCCCGTAGTCCCAAAGTAAATATGCAGGGGGATCTCCCGGGATACCGTCCCGTAGTCCCAAAGTAAATACGCAGCCACAAGAAGAAGACATTAATATTTATAGTGCAAAAATTCAAGGCAACAAGAAATTCTAGCCCAACCTGCTTCACGTAGTACAATTAAAGCAATTTAAGCAAATAGGCAATTTGGGGCAACTAGGCATGATCTTCTAAGCTAACATAGACTATGGTCGCAATTAAAATAAAACAGGGAAGAAAAAAGTTCAGTCTGAATAATTAAAGTAAAACTGGATTTTCAACAATTAGCACAAGTACGCACTCGTCACCTCACGTATGGGGCATTCAATAACCAAATATCACATCCTAAGGGGAAAAGCCCCCCACACAAAGTTAGACAAGCCATTTACCTCGAACCGGCTCAATATCAACTTGAAACCACACGTTTGCCACGAGTGTCCGACTCCAAATGGCCCAAATCTATACAATTCAATTACATATCTTAAATAACGTCTCAAGCAACTGATCCTACTATCTAATTCAAAGCTAAGGCGCGAAATTAGGTAAAATGACCAAAACACCCCTCAGGCCAGCATCTCGGAATCGGATAAATTTTACATTTTCATAACTCTCGTACTCTCACGAGTCCAACCATATAAAAATCTCTCAATTCGGAGGTCATTCACCCACTCAAAATTCAATAATTTGGTCTATGAAGTCTTACCCATTTTCCATGCAAAATCCGAAATTAGAAGAGGAATTCGTGATTAGATTAGCGGGTTATAAGAAAAAAGGAGTTTAGAATCATTACCCAATCGTTGCCTCTGAAAAACCCTCGAAATCTCTCTCAAATTCGAGCTCTCAAGCTTGAGTTTTGGCAAAAATGGCTAACCCTCGAATTTGGAGATGTTTGCCCAGTCATTTATTGAACCGCGAACGCGGAGGAAGTCACGCGTTCGCGAAGAAGGAAAATGGAGGCTTCTAAGATTTCCCTTTGCGATCGTGAGGAGAAGTACACGAACGCGATGGAGGAAGAGGTAAAGCTACACGAACGCAGTGGGACCGGTTGCGAACGCGAAGAGAAAAGTTGGTCCTCCTCCAAAATTACTCTACGCGAACGCGAAAGCGAAGAAGAAATTCCCAGGTGGTCAAATAAGCCTTCGCGAACGCGATGAAGGCGCACCAGAAACAGCAACAGCAGTTCAAAAACAGGAGAAAATGGCCCGCCGAGCATCCGAAACAACCCCGAGGCCCCGGGGACCTTAACCAAAACCACCAACCAACCTTAACACCTTATTTGAACTAGGTAGATCCTTAAAACACGTCTCGTGACATCAAAAACATCGATTATGCATAGATTCAAGCCTAGAAACTTAGAAAAATTCTAGAATTCACATCTGACACCGAAACACGTCTAAACTCATCCGAATGACCTCAAATTTTGCACACACATCCCAAATGACATGACGGAACTACTGAAACTTCCGGAATTCCATTCCGACCCTCGGATCGAAAATTCACTATTGGATCGGAAACTCCAAAAATTTAAACTTCTGCATTTCAAGCCTAAATGAGCTACGGACTTCCAAAATACATTCCGAACACACTCCCAACCCCGAAATGATCTAACGGAGCTAACGTAACCATCAAATTTCCATTATGAGTCCGTCTTCACACTGCTCCGACTACGGGAAACTTTCCAACACTTAAGCTCTCATTTAGGGACTAAATATCCCAAAACTCTCTGAAACTTAAAACCGAACGTCCCGGCAATTCAATTAGGCAGAAATAGACTTGGGGAAAACAGTTAACAAGGGATTGGGGCATTAATTTTTAAGACGACCGACCGGGTCATCACAGAGACCTCCTCCCGGTTATGAAAAAATCATTCCCTAACCATTAGCTCCAAAGTCGCCTAAGGAGAAAAAGAGGAAAATGGCCTCGAGTCCCCTGGACTCGAAAAAGAAAAAATTGGTGAGGAAGCCCCGAAAGCCCAAGAGAAACATTATCCACCATCTTTGTACTCAGTCCGTCAGCTAAGGGAGGAGTCCAAAAAATAAGAAACCGAGCTGGTGGCTCGTACGAGAGCTATGGCTTCGGTACAAAAGACCTCCGAACCGGAGGCAGTCGATAAGAGAGCTTCAGTTGAGGTCCCTGAATTAGAAAAATCAGAGGTCACCCCATCCCCAACAAAGACGGTGGAGAGAGAGTCCCGAGGCAAGGCTCCCTAAGCAGCGGAAGAGGTCCTTGGGGTCGAGCTCGGGGTGGTTGACATTTCGGATTCCCCCCAGATTTCAAACACCATGATTCGAGAAGCCAACATGTTGGAAAGTCAATGGATTTATTTCCACAGTTTTTTTGACGGGCTTGAAGGTTTTACTCCTAGGATATCCCTATATTCGACTACTTATCGGTTCCGAAGAAAATTCCATCGCGGGGGGCCATTGGACCTTCATCAAGTTCGAGGCTGGTAGACCAATTCCCGGCTTCGAGCACTAACCCAAGCCGCAAACGGTATCTAGTGATGACCATTCCAGAGGATGCTCGAGTCTCCCCCTGTTGGGGTAGCCAGCTACCTGTGAGGCTTGGTGACCGAAGAGGACCAAGCCGTGATGAATATTGTGGGGGCCTCCTACTTGTTCGAGGTCCAACATGCTCTAAATTGGGCAATATTCGAGAATATATTCCTTACTTTCTTTATATTTGGAGTTGCAGATTACTCTTAACACTTTTTCCCTTACTTGTAGGCTTCAGTGCTGCACCACGAAGCCTTTGTCAGAGTTTGAAAGGAGCACAAGGCCGAAGTTCGGAGCCTTACTAAGAAAAGTGATACTTATAGGCTCCTTAGTGAAAGACTCCAGGCCAATTTGGTTGCATCTCGGGATGAGCACACTGACATGGAGGAGCAGATATTCTGAATGCTTCACTATAGTGAAGACAAGTTAGAGATAACAACTAATGACCCAATTCTGCACATCCTACAGAGGCTCGAGTAGATCGGCCGGCTCAGCAAGCAGGTGGATGATGTATGGGCCGAGGGTGAAGCTTTCAAGGGAAGCATGTATATCTTGGCCATGATAAAAGAGATCGTCCAAGCGCAGTTGGATTCAGCCGAGACTCAGCTTCGAGCTGCGAAAGAGAAAATTCTGGTGCTGACCAAGAAGATCAAAGAGCTTCAGTCTCACATGGATTCAGCTGTCAACAAGCTCGAGGAGGCTAAGTCTAAGGTGGTCGAGGCCAGTATTAAAGCTGATGAAAAGGTGGCTCGATTCAAAATCGACGTTGAGGCCATCCAGACCAAAGCTAGGAGCATGATAGATCATGCAAAGTGGAAAGCTCGGTGGGAAGCCCTCAAGGATTCTCAAGCCCGATATTTTAACATTACGGTCGAGATCGACAACGCCCTGATGTCATCCAAACTCACACCACTAATTGAGGTTGTGAGGCGGTCAATGCAATGATAAAAACCCAACGCGAGTCGGGGTCGATTCCACAGGGAGCTTGATGTGGGATTAAGTATATACCTAGTGTGAGTGAATGACGTGCCTAAGATTGCATTTCCACATATTCAGTTGATTCTTTTCTACTTCTAGTTTGTAAGCTAATGCTTGTAGTTGTAAAGTTAAGAGGTAATGTTTTTAGTATTGTTGTTTTTCAGGTTATAGAAGATCTAGAGTTGTAACTTCCTCCTAGATGGTTACCTAACGGATTTAGAGCTTTAGGGCATGTTTGGTTGATCGGGATACAACATAGCAATCACACGCGGTTACTCACTCTGTACCTCTCGGTGGCTTGAGTGATTTTGCCCAATTTGGCTTTCTCAAGTCCAAATGGGTATTTCATGAAGCAAGTGATAAGTGCTCAAGTCGGGTCTTACTATCTCTAGGTTCGACCCTTTAATTGGGACTATCAATTTTTTGAGTTCACCCCTATTTCTTGTTAGCCAAGTTTTCCTAGATTTAGTCTCTCTTTATCAAGTAGATACTTAGTCAATTAGGCATGAATCAATGTTCGCAACCATTAATTCTCAAATTCAATCAAGAACTAGGCTAAATATCATAAACCCAATCATAAATAAGCCCTAATTCAATAACCCATTAAGTACCATATTGTGGTTGGGTCACAACCCTAGCTAAGGGTTTAGCTACTCATGAAAAATGAAGAAATTAAAGAAGAAATAAAGATAAAATTCATAATAGATGATTAAGGAAAGAAAATCTAATGTTTAGATGTTAAACCAGTACAAAGTTACCAAATACAGTAAAGAAAAACGGCTATCTATTCTCAAGTGCACCAAACTTAACTTAAAATGACAAAAAGATCTATTTATACCTAGCTAAAAAAATCTGACAAAATTGCCCCTGCGGAGGTTGTGTGGCTGCACAATTCTGTGTGCGGTACGCACTTTGAGGATGACTAGTCAGGTTGGCTTTCTACGATCACATAAATATGGGATGCAACCGCACTTCCTCTGATTGTGCGGACCGCACAATTCTGAGTGCGGCCACACTCTTGATCTTGGATTGGAACTGGGCACTTTCTGCGGACCACACATTTATAAGTGCGGCCGCACAATAATAGTGCGGTCCGCACAACTTTAGGCCTCCCAAAACATAACTTTTTGAATCTTAGCCTCTGTGGCCGCACAATAATTTTGCGGTCCGCATTTGTGAAGGGAATCAGTTAGTAACTCTTCAGAGTTTGCGGCCGCACATAGTATTGTGCGGTCTTCACTTTGGTCCTTTGGTCCTTGCCCAATTTTACTCCTTTTTGAGTTGATTCTTATTTCTTTGGCTCATTTCTTAATATTCCTGCAAGAAAGCACATTTCATTAGTTCTCGTGAGTACCTTTGAGCATTTTTGAGCTAAAATGCAAGTAAAAGAGAGCAAATAAGCTGTTAAAATCCCTACTTATCAACTCCCCCAAACTTAAGCTTTTGTTTGTCCTCAAGAAATTAAGGCAATTCCCACCTCCACTAGAAAATGGGTATTTCAGCTGGCCTAAGTTGAATCTAACACACATTAATTGGGACCAACAATTACCTGCACACTCATGAATCATTAACAAGCCTATGATTTGAATGTTAAAGCACAAATAGCTCTAATGTGACGCTTGGGCATCAAAAATTGAATTTGTTTATCAAGGAAGCTTGCACTTTCATGCAAGTCACTGTGGATCCCAAACTCCTCCTCCTATGCTCTCTGGAAGCTCATCTCACTCACGAATGAAGAATTCAATTCAATGACTTGAGAAAGATTCGCTCATCACTCTCAAAAGAATATCACAAGCCCGACTCTAAGTACCATATGCTTGCCCCTCATGTGGATCACCACTAATGTAAGCTTGCTCGCTTGAAATCATGTAAGGATTTTTCGGCATGTAATGAAGGCTTTTGGACTAAGGAGAGAAATATTGGAATGGAATTGGTTCATCTTTCCTTTAGCACTCCATTTTCTATTTTTGTCTCATATTGCCGACTCTTTGAGTCATTTTCTTTTTCCTTAGGGGAACTAGAGAGATTTGACATCACTCTTTCTTTGTCATGCTATTCATATTCTCATTCTTTGTTTTCTCCATGCTTTGCACTTTTGTTTCCTTTTTAATATTTTCAATCCTTTCACATTATTCACCTTCTTTTTGTGTTTTTCTCTTGTTCTTTTTCTTTTTCTTTGCCTTTCCTCTTCTTCATTTCTTATCTCTTTTTTGTGCTTTGATACTATCTTCAAACTCCTCGTCTCTCCCCCAAACTTATGATTTCTCCATTTGTTTCTCTTGAGTGCTAAAGAAAGCTCAGGTGATGATAGTAGCCTATATTATAACCTGTAGACGCTATTTGTACTCTAATTTAACCGCACTTTATTGATGTACATTTATGCTTTGCAGGAGCCATCCCGAGCTAGGAGGGAGATAAAAAGAATTTTGGAGTCAATTATGAACATACAAGGCCAATCAAAAGATAGCCCAGATGAAAAGAGCGAGGAAAAAAAGAAAAATGCACAAGGGCAGGTCCGCGACCGCAGACCTAGGCGCGCAGTGATTGCGGAGGAAAATAGTGAGGAGGCTAGAGTCCACGGTCGCGGCCACGGACGGGCTGGTAACCGAGACAAAGTGCAAGGACGGCCACGGACGGGCTGGTAACCGAGACAAAGTGCAAGGACTTTTTTGTAATTTCCTGGGCAATTAACTTAAACCTATAAGAGCCCAAACTCGCTAGCAGTCAGAAGAAGCTTGTTTTTAGACATAATTGGAGGCAAGAACAAGGGAGAGGAGATCAAGCAATTCTTTAGAGTTTCTTTATTCTTCTTTCTACTTATCATTGTGAATCATGAATCATATTATTGCTATGTTTCGCATTAGTATGAGTAGCTAAACAATTAATCTAGGGTTGATGGAACCAATTGTTGGATGAAGTTTTAACTCTATTTTGATATAATCGAGTCGTGTTTGTTCTATGAATGTTCAATTATGTTTTGTATTGTGGTTAATTAAAAGGGCCCTTGGTTAATCGTGTCTAGTTGCCTTGTGCTGCTTGAGAAAGAACACTTGGTTAGATTGTTGTTGAACAACATCACTTTTGGGTAATTGAAGAGATTAATTACTTGAATTTTAAAGTGGGTTTAGAAATAACAAAGCTTTAGTGGAATAATTTTGGGTTGCATAAATTGTTAGCTATAATAGTTCAAAAGAATGCTTCTAGTAAATTATCGTAATTGATCGAGAGATATTTACGGTAACCGGGAACACATAATTCTCATAGAGTATTACAACGAGATTATAGCTAAAGAATTAAGAACTAATCCGACAATTGAGGAAATCAATAGCCATAGATCCTTCTACCCTTGGATTCAAATTTTTGTCTTCATTATTGCTAATTTTATTGTCATTTTACATTAGCTAAATAAACTCCATTATTTTTTAATAAAAGTCTTGCATCCGAAAGTTGTCTGAGCTTGTCATTAGCATAACTAAAAGTTGTAGTAAATAGGTTAGTTCCCTGTGGGATTCGATTCCGGACTTGAACCGGATTATATTTGCAGCGATTGCTTAGTTCTTTTTATAAGGTGTAATTGAGCTTGATCGGGTGACAAGAGAGGGTCACTGTCACGACCCCAAAATACCCAGTCGTGATGGCGCCTATCATGAAATCAGGCAAGCCACACATTTCATTTGTTAACAGTTATTTTCAGAAAATCCATTATATTTGCAGCAAAAGTCTCATATTTATAAAGCATTTAAGAGTTTAATCATCATTGAAAACAAAAGTAAGAGAAAACCCGAATCCAGATCTAGTGTCACCGAGTCATGAGCTAGTACATCGAATATCAAAATACAATGCCGACATAAAGTTGTCTGAAATAAATATATATGACAGGTAGATAGAGAAGGAGATAATCGAGGCTGCGATCGCCAACTGCTACCTCGATGCCTACAAAGGAACTCTGACAGCCGCTCAGCAACCACTACCGGTTCTCGATGTACCTGGATCTGCACACAAGGTGCAGGGGGTAACGTGAGTACACCAACTCAGAAGTAACGAACCCAAACTACGGGCTGAGAGGTAGTGACAGACTAAACCTCAATAATTGTAATGAAAACAGTACACAGAATTTAGGCATGCTCACAATTTCAATAGATAATGAAAACAGAATATGACCGATATGATAAGTAACCCAGGTATATCTCAGTACCCTACATGCCAATGTATCAACAGTGTGGAAATGCACATAGTGCTCACAACTCTCACACAAAAGTCCACTCAGTACTGTATATTTCTCTCAGGCCTAGGGAAATCCATCCCGGAATATGCATAAACACCGGTGACCGTAGTCACTCAGTACTGAGGAAAAGGCCAATACAGCCCCCCCCAGAGAAGATCCATCTCCGGAATACAACACTCGGACAAGATCCATGTCCAGGGACGATCCATCCCTCACATATCATCAACTTCGGACAAGATCCATGTCCAGGGAAGGTCCATCCCTCAATATCAATGCGCTCACTGGGGGTGTAAAGACTCCGGAGGGGCTCCTATTGGCCCAAGCTCTATATCAAGCCAACGAAGGCATGATCAGAGTATCGCTGCGATGTGCAATCCGATATCATAACTGTCTCAATAAAAGGCTCTCGGCCTCACTCAGTCATTACTCTCCAGTCTCGCTCACATAGGTTCACAGATACATAAACTAGCCCGAAACAATCATAAATATATAAAATCAACAATTACCGAGACTGAGGCATGAAATGATATGCTATGACAAGACTGAGTATACAAAATCAATTAAACACATAAGGAGACAACAAGATACGACCACTCGGGTCTGAGCATTTTCGGCGTGAAGCCCTAACTTTTGACTTACCATGATTTCTAGCATGTTCACATTAACCACGTCAATAAAAGTACGGATATCAGTCTGAAATAGCTACTAGACGGTGCCATGGGATGAACCAGACCACAAATCACACAGTGTACGCCCGTCACTTGGATGTGCGTCACCTAAATTATAATCATATAACATATAGCTCGGCCTCCGATTGCTCCAAATCTAGCCAAAATCAGATTTATATCATTATTATATGCCAAGGAATGAAGCCCATTCAAAAATTATCAAAATTAAGCACAAATCCCGAAATTGGTCAAACCCGACCCCCGAGCCCACGTCTCGGAATTCGATAAAAAATACATTACAAGAATCCTTATCCTCCCATGAGTCCATACATACTAAGAACAACATAATCGGACCTCAAATGGACCTTCAAATCCCCACTCAAAGGTCTCCAAATCATAAGCCCTAATTCTCCAATTTTAGGGTTCAAATCCCACAAATTTTAGGTCTAATTAGCTAGAAATCAACATAGAATCAAGTATTGAATTCAAAAATCTTACCTCAAAGTGATTCCATTCGATTCCCTCTTTAATCCCTCTCAAAAAGCTTCAAATCCGTCCAAAAATGGTGAGAAATAGGCTAAAAATCGCGAAGATGGCTTTTTTATACTTTCTGCCCAGGTGCTCTTTTCTTCAGTGCGATCGCGTCAACCACCACGCGATTGTGAAGCACTTCCCACAGTTAACCTACGCGATCGCATTCCTCCCTCACGCGATCACATAGCACCACATATCATCCTCTCACACGCCCCCAAACTCTACGCGAACGCGAACTGCACCACGCGATCGCAATGCACACATGCCACACACTCACGCGATCGCGACCACCCAAACAAGATCGCATAGAACAAAATTTATGCTGCCCAGATAAGCCTATGGGATCACATCCTTACCCATGCGATCGCATAGAAGAACACCAGAACTGAACACCAGCCCAAAATCTGCAATCTTTCCAAGTCCAAAATGATCCGTTAACCACCCAAAACTCACCCGAGGCCCTCGGGACTTCAACCAAACATACCAACACTTCCCATAACCTAAGAACTTAGAAACTTCTAAATTTCGCCAAAGATGCCGAAACCACCCAAAACACGTCCGATTGACCTGAAATTTTGCACACACATCCAAAATGATACTACGGACTTGTTCCAACTTCCAAAATTCCATTCCGACCCCGATAGCCTATTTTCCATTACCGACCGGAAATCTCCAAAAACTCAATTTCGCCATTTCAAGCCTAATTCTACTCCGGACATCAAACCCACATTCCGAACACACTCCTAAGTCCCAAGTCACCTAACAAAGCTATCCGGGCTATAAAATCCACATTCCGAGATCGTTTACTTAATAGTCAACTTCCGGTTGACTTTTCTAACCATAAGGCCAACTTAAGAGACTAAGTGTCTCTTTTCTCACCACGACCACTCCGAACCCGAACCAACCAACCCAACACAACATAATTAGGTTAAATAACACATGACAAAGAAAAAATAGGGGAAACGGGGCTAATCTCATGAACGACCGGCCGGGTCGTTACATTCTTCCCCTCTTAAACAAACATTTGTCCTCGAACGGGTCTAGAAACATACCTGGAGTCTCAAATAGGTGAGTATATCTGCTCCGCATCTCCTTCTCGGTCTCCCAAGTGGCCTCCTCCATCGGCTGTCCTCTCCACTGTACCTTCACCGAAGCTATATCCTTAGACCTCAACCTTCTGACCTGACGACCCAAAATAGCCACTAACTCTACCTTATAAGACATATCACCCTCTAGCTGAACTGAGCTAAAGTCTAAGACATGAGACGGATCACCAGTATACTTCCGAATCATGGAACACATGGAATACCGTATGGACACTCGATAAGCTGGGTGGCAAAGCAAGTCTATAAGTCACCTATCCAACCCTCTGAAGCACCTCAAAAGGCCCAATGAAGCGGGGACTCAACTTGCCCCTCTTCCCGAACCTCATAACACCCTTCATGGGTGACACCTTCAGTAGCACCTTCTCCCCAACCATGAAAGACACATCCCGGACCTTCCGGTCCGCATAACTCTTCTGCCTAGATTGCGCCATGTGAAGCTGCTCCTGAATCAACTTCACCTTATCCAACGCATCCTGTACCAAGTCTGTGCCTAATAGCCTAGCCTCACCCGGCTCAAACCAACCAACAGGAGATCTACACCTCCTACCATATAAAGCCTCGTATGGATCCATCTGAATACTCGAATGATAACTATTATTATAAGCAAACTCCACGAGTGGTAGAAACTATTCCCATGAACCCCCGAAATCAATGACACAAGCACGCAACATGTCCTCCAGAATCTGAATAGTGCGCTCTGACTGCCCGTCAGTCTGAGGATGAAATAATGTGCTCAACTCGACATGAGTACCCAACTCTCTCTGCACGGCCCTCCAAAACTGAGATGTGAACTGGGACACCATGCAACCGGACAATCTCCCTGATATTAAATCTCAGCTAACCGCTCCGAAGAATAAGTAGTACCAATAGGAATGAAGTGCGCAGACTTGGTCAACTGATCCAAAATGACCCATATAGCATTGAACCTCGTCAAAGTCCATGGGAGCCCAACTACAAAGTCCATGGTGATCCGCTCCCACTTCCACACCGGATATCCAACCTCTGATGCAACCCACCTGGCCTCTGGTGCTCATACTTGACCTGCTGACAGTTGAGACACCGAGCTACAAACTCCACAATATCCTTCTTCATCTGCCTCCACCAATAATGCTGTCTCAGATCCCAGTACATATTCGTGGCACCCGGATGGATGTAATATCGCGAGTTATGGGCCTCTGCTAGAATCAACTCTCGAAGCCCATCCACATTGGGCACACAAATCCGACCCTGCATCCTTATAACCCCATCATCACCAATAACTACATCCCTAGCATCACCTCGTCGAACCCTGTCCTGAAGAACGAGAAAGTGTGGGTCATCATACTGGCGCTCTCTGATCCGGTCATAAAGAGAAGATCTGGAAGTTACGCAAGCCAATACCCGGCGGGGCTTTGATAGATCCAACCTCACCAACTGGCCCGCTAAGGCCTGAACATCAAGTGCCAATGGTAGCTCTGCTGTAGGAAGATATGCTAGACTATCCGAACTCTCTGCTCTACGACTCAAGGCATCGTCCACTACATTGGCCTTCCCCGGGTGGTATAGAATAGTGATGTCATAGTCCTTGAGAAGCTCCAACCATCTCCTCTGACGCAAATTCAAATCCTTCTGCTTAAACAGATACTGCAGACTATGGTGATCAGTAAAAACCTCACAATGCACCCCGTACAAATAATGACGCCATATCTTCAAGGTGTGAACAATGGTTGCTAGCTCGAGATCATGCACTGGGTAATTCTTCTCATGAATCTTCAACTGGCGCGAGACATAAGCAATCACCCTACCCTCATGCATCAATACACAACCAATGCTTATCCTCGAGGCATCATAATATACGGTATAAGAACCTGAAGTTGATGGCAATACTAACACTGGAGTTGTGGTCAAAGCAGCCTTGAGCTTCTGAAAGCTCTCCTCACACTCATCCGACCACCTGAGTGGAGCACACTTCTTGGTCAATTTGGTCAAGGACGAAGAAATAGAAGAAAACCCCTCCACAAAGCGACGGTAATATCCCGCCAAACCAAGAAAACTCCTAATCTCTGTAGCTGAGGGCGGTCTGGGCCAAATCTACACCGCCTCTATCTTCTTCGGATCAACCTGAATACCCTCACAGGACACCACGTGCCCCAAGAAAGCTACTAAGCCAAGCCAAAACTCACACTTGGAGAACTTTGCATAAAGCTTCTCCTCCCTCAATCTCTGCATAACAAATCCCAAATGCTGAGCGTGCTCCTCCTGGCTACGAGAATATACCAGGATGTCATCAATGAGCACAATAACAAAAGAATCCAAGTACGGCTGAAACACGTTGTTCATCAAATGCATGAACGCTGCTGGGGCATTGGTCATCCCAAAAGACATCACCATAAACTCATAGTGACCATAACGAGTCCTGAAAGTTGTCTTGGGAATATCAGTATCCCGAATCTTTAGCTGATGATACCTGGATCTCAAATCAATCTTAGGGAACACTCTGGCTCCCTGAAGTTGGTCAAACAAATCACCAATACGAGGAAAGGGATACTTATTCTTAACTGTAACCTTGTTCAACTGCCTGTAGTCAACACACATTCTCATAGAACCATCTTTCTTCTTTACAAACAACACCGGCGCACCCCAAGGTGACACACTAGGCCGAATGAACCCCTTATCTAGGAGTTCCTGAAGCTGCTCTTTCAATTCCTTCAAATCCGCCGGCGCCATAGGATACGGAGGAATAGAAATGGGCTGAGTGTCCGGCACCAAATTAATACCAAAATCAATATCTATCCAGAACAACATGACACGGAGATAGCCAATCCATGCCCAATATCACGTCAAAGTCAACCATGCTAAGCAATAACAGATCCACTCGGGTCTCCAGACCCCCAATACATATCACACACGACATGTACACACGGTCCACAATAATAGTATCGCCTACCGGAGTCGACACATGAACAAATGTAACTAAGGACTCACAAGGCGTATCTAGAAAATGAGCAAAGTATGATGAAACATAAGAATACGTGGAACCTGGATCAAATAAAACTGAAGCATCTCGGTGACATACTGAAACAATACCTGTAATCACTGCATCTGAGGCCATAACATCTGGTCTAGGTGGAAGTGCATAAAATCGAGCTTGACCTCCACCTAATCGACCTCCCCCTCTAGGGAGACCTCTAGCTGACTGGCCCCCACCTCTAGCTGCATGGGCGGGTGGTGAAGTAACTGGTGCTGAAGCTTAAGGCTGACTCCTCTGCTGGAATGAATCACCCGAAAGACGGGGACAAAACCTCTTGATATGACCCAGATCACCACACTCAAAGCAACCTCTCTCAGCAAATGACGGTGGGGACTGAAGGGAACCCCAAGCACCTGAATAACCACCAGACGAACCATGCACAGAGGAACCCTAAAACGATGGTGCTCGAGATGAACTCTAGGGTGGAAGAGCACTGAATGATGGATGCCCCTGATGAGAACTGTGAGGACCACGACCCGCTGATCTATCACGATAAACTGAGCGACCTGACTGAGCTGGTCTGAATGGACGACCTCTGCCGTGTTGGGACTGTCCTCCTGAAGGAACACCACCAAAACTACCAGATCCTCGAGGCCTCTTGGCCTTCCTCTCGACTCTCTCCTTGCGGCGAACTGCCTCAATCTCTCTTGCAATGTCAACTACCTCCTCAAAAGAAGCACCAGATACCCTCTCCCTGGTCAGAAAAATCTGAAGCTGATAAGTGAGGCCATCAACGAACCTCTTGATCATCTCCCTATCCATGTGAACTAGACAAATAGCATGACGGGCCAACTCAGAGAACCTCATCTCATACTGCATCACGATCATGTCCCCCTGACGCAACTGCTCGAACTCCCTGCGCAGCTCCTCCCTACGGGACTGCGGTATATACTTCTCCAGGAAAAGAATGGAGAACTGACGCCAGGTAAGGGGCGTTGCATCAACAGGCCTACACCTCTCATAGGCCTCCCACCAAGTGAGTGCAGCTCCTGAGAACTAGAAGGTAGTAAATGGGACTCCACTGGCCTCCAATATCCCTGTTGTGCGAAGAATCCTCTAACACTTATCTAATATGCCCTGGGCATCCTCACCCTCAGTACCACTGAAAGTCGGAGGCTGAAGTCTACTAAATCTCTCCAACCTGCGCTGCTCATCGTCTGGCATAATTGGGATCACAAAATCCTGAGTTGGGGAAACCGGTTGGGCTGGAGCTGCCCCCCGTGTCTGAAGCCCCTGAACAACCTGCTCAGGTGTACGGGCAGCTGGAGTCTGAGTGCCTCCCCTGTCCTAAGAAGTAGCGGCAGTAGAAGAAACAATGACTGCCTGTGCAAGGCTGGTACACACAGTCAAAATCTGAGCCAGAGTCTCCTGAAGACCCAGGATCACAATAAGCACTGTCGGTGCTTGAGCCGATCCTGCTGGAACATCTGCGGCGGGGACCTGATCCTGAAAAATAAGAGGGTCCACAGGTACTGCCCCGGCTGCTGCGTGGGCTGCACCCCTCCCACTGCCATGGCCTCGACCTCTCGCTGGTCTAGCTGGTGTCTGGTCACCCTGATCGGTAGCGCGATTCTTTACCATCTGTGAGAGAATAAAAAAATATAAGTTTAGTTCCAGGAATCAACAGATTCGCACGACAGAATTCAAGAATGCGAGATTTTTCTTAAGGGTTCTGTAGCCTCTCGAAGATAAGTACAGACGTCTTCGTACCGATCCACAAGACTCTACTAAACCTTCTCATGACTGGAGAGACCTATTTAACCTAGAGCTCTGATACCAACTTGTCACGACCCCAAAATACCTAGTCGCGATGGCGCCTATCGTGAAATCAGGAAAGCCACACATTTCATTTGTTAACAATTATTTTCAGAAAATCCATTATATTTGCAGCAAAAGTCTCATATTTATAAAGAATTTAAGAGTTTAATCATCATTAAAAACATAAGTAAGAGAAAACCCGAACCCATATCTAGTGTCACCGAGTCATGAGCTACTACATCGAATATCAAAATACAATGCCAACATAAAGTTGTCTGAAATAAATAAATATGACAGGTATATAGAGAAGGATATAATCATGGCTGCGATCGATAGCTACTACCTCGATGCCTACAAATGAACTCTGATAGCCGCTCAACAACCACTACCGGGTCCCGATGTACCTGGATCTGCATACAAGGTGTAGGGGGTAACGTGAGTACACCAACTCAGAAGTAACGAACCCAAACTACAGGCTGAGAGGTAGTGACGATATAAACCTCAATAATTATAATGAAAACAATACACATAATTTAGGCTTGCTCATAGTTTCAATAGATAATTAAAACAAAATATGACCGATATGATAAGTAACCCAGGTATATCTCAGTACCCTACATGCCAATGTATCAATAGTGTGGAAATGCACATAGTGCTCACAACTCTCACACAAAAGTCCACTCAGTACTGTATATGGCTCAGGCCCAGGGAAAATCCATCCCGGAATATGCATAAACACCGGTGACTGTAGTCACTCAGTACTGAGGAAAAGGCCAATCCAGCCCCCGCGGAGAAGATCCATCTCCGGAATACAACACGGGTGATTGTATTCACTCAGTGTACGCCCGCACGCCCGTCACTTGGCATGTGCGTCACCTAAATTATAATCAAAGAGCATATAGCTCGGGGCGAAACCCTCAGAACCAAGATTGGAAACA
This sequence comes from Nicotiana knightiana, assembly GCA_005239525.1. NCBI lineage: Eukaryota > Viridiplantae > Streptophyta > Magnoliopsida > Solanales > Solanaceae > Nicotiana > Nicotiana knightiana. The sequence goes on along the minus strand of ML395173.1, from coordinate 51,531 downwards.
TTACTTACCTCGAAACCGGCTAAAATCCTATCCCACAATGCCTTTGCCTATAGACTCGGCCTCCGATTTCTCCAAATCTATCCAAAATCAGATTTATATCATTATTATATGCCAAGGAACGAAGCCCATTCGAAAATTATCAAAATTAAGCGCAAATCTCGAAATTGGTCAAACCCGACCGCCGGGCCCACGTCTCGGAATTCGATAAAAATCACATCAAAAGTATTCTTATCTTCCCATGAGTCCATACATACGAAGAACAACAGAATCAAACCTCAAATGGCCCTTCAAATCCCCACTCAAAGGTCTCCAAATCATAAACCATAATTCTCCAATTTTAGGCTTCAAATCCCACAAATTTTAGGTCTAATTAGCTAGAAATCAACATAGAATCAAGTATTGAATTAAAAAATCTTACCTCCAAGTGATTCCCTTCGATTACCTCTTTAATCCCTCTCAAAAAGCTTCAAATTTGTCCAAAAATGGTGAGAAATAGGCTAAAAATCACGAAGAAGGCTTTTTATACTTTATGCTCAGGTGCTCTTTTCTTCAGTGCGATCGCATCAACCACCACGCGATTGCGAAGCACTGCCCACAGTTAACCTACGCGATCACATTCCTCCCTCATGCGATCGCATAACACCACAACTCAGCCCCTCACGTGCCCCCCAACTCTACGCGAACGTGAACTGCACCACGCGATCGCAATGCACACATGCCACGCACCCACGCGATCGCGACTGCCCAAAGCGATCACATGGAACAAAATTTATGCTGCCCCAGATAAGCCTATGTGATCACATCCTTACCTACGCAATCACATAGAAGTACACCAGAACTGAACACCAGCCCAAAATTTGCAATCTTTCCAAGTCCAAAATGATCCGTTAACCACCCAATGTTGGATCCTTAGCAATTCATGTGAGGATTGGTCATTGGGGATCTCTAGAAAGCCCTTTTTATGAAATTTCTGTGAAGTCAACCGGGGTATGGATGCTTTATTTATCACCAGGTAGAGATGAATACTATATGGTAGCGGCAGGAAATTCTTTAGCCTTAAATCGGGATATTCAGGAAGAACAGGTTNGAGGTCAACCGGGGTACGGATGCTTTATTTATCACCAGGTAGAGATGAATACTATATGGTAGCGGCAGGAAATTCTTTAGCCCTAAATCGGGATATTCAGGAAGAACAGGTTGTTCCAGCTCGATACTGTCAAGAATTCTTGATTATTGTATGGGAACAGGTTCATCTTCGAAGTATTTTTCCTTTTCAATATTTTTCTATTAGAGCTTCCCTCATACCTTTTATCGAATATAATGATGTGAATCAAGCTTTAATGAGTTCTAATATGCAACGTCAAGCAGTTCCTCTTTCTCGCTCCAAGAAATCCATTGTTTGAAATGGGTTGGAACGACAAGCAGCTCTAGCTTGGGGGAACTCACCCGAAGCCCTCGGGACCTCAACCAAACATTCCAACACTTCCCATAACCTTAATAAAACTTAGTCTAGCCTTCAAAACCCTCTAAACAATGCCCAAACACCAACTCCACCTCGGATTCAAGCCTAAGAACTTAGAAACTTCTAAATTTCACCAAAGATGCCGAAACCACCCAAAACACGTCCGATTGACCTAAAAATTTGCATACACATCCAAAATGATACTATGAACCTATTCCAACTTTCGGAATTCCATTCTGACCCCGATAGCCTATTTTCCACTGCCGACCGAAAATCGCCAAAAACTCAATTTCGCTATTTCAAGCCTAATTCTACTCCGGACATCAAAACCACATTCCGAACACACTTCTAAGTCCCAAATCACCTAACAAAGCTATTCGAGCTATAAATCCACATTCCGAGGTCGTTTACCTAATAGTCAACTTCCAGTTGACTTTTCTAACCATAAGGCCAACTTAAGAGACTAAGTGTTTCTTTTCTCACAACGACCACTCGGAACCCGAACCAACCGACCCAACACAACATAATTAGGTAAAATAACACATGACAAAGCTGAAACAGGGGAAATAGGGCTAATATCACGGAACAACCGGCCATATCATTACAGTCACTATAAAACGGGTAGAGGCTTGTAACGTGCTTATCAAATAAAAGAGGCTTTATGCTCAAAAGGTTTGACTAAGGATGATATCATTGGTGGGACATGGAAGGTTTTGAAATGGGTCAAGGAGAGCCTACAATCACTTCTCAAGCCAAGCTAACTTAGAATTTCGCCTAGAAACACATTCAGGGCAAATTCTAGACCATTTGCACGGGTACTTGGACTTGTAACAAAATACCTCACTTCTCACACAACCGAATTGTTAAAGAGACCAGAGTCGAGGGCCCACAAAAACCGCATTCAATATTGAAACTCGCTAATGGTTCAACTAAACCACTCGATGATTGCCTAAGTCAACACAAGAGTCACAAGGTCACTAACTAGAGCTATTTCTTTCCAAAAACTTGATTTTAACCATAAGCGCGTAGTTAAGTGTGTTGGTGCCAAGTGAAGCATGCTTGACCCTTATTTATTCATTAATACTACTTGTTTCTACCTAAACATCAAAAACTGACTCAATCCCTTAAGAAGATTGTCACGCCATCCATCGTTGGGAAGAGCCACCCGGTTCACACAATACCCACCTTTGGAAAAAATTATGGCATTAAGAAAATCAAAGAATTATTGTTCACTTAAACATAAAAAAAATCTAACCAATCAAAAAGAAGCTATTAAAGTAACTAAGAAGCTATACTATTAAGAAATAAGATGAAGAAGCTATGAAATAAACTACTGAAAGTAAGGTAAATGTTAATATATAGACCGAGGGGAATAAAATATATACAAGAGGGGTGAATATATACATAATGAGGGAGAAAATAAAAATAAAAGAAAAAGAGTATTAAAGTTATTACAGGCGAAAAGTAATCAAATGTCATCAAATTCATCCAAAATAAACCAAAATAGACCACCCCCCTGAATAAGAACAAGCATTGTCCTCAATGCTTAGCAAAATCAAAATAACAGAGGGTAGAGAGCAAGGAAAACTCCCTATGTGGTCTCAGGGTAACTGGCAGCATCACCATCCTCGATCTCCTCCAACTGTATCTCATCATCACCGGGTTGAGGGACAACAGGGTTGGTGAGCATTTGAAGCATCTCCTCAACAGTGGGGCCAACAAGATCTAGCTCATCAGACTGGCCAGTTGGTGCCTCTACTGATGGTGCTGCTGGGTCTGCTGGTACTTAGGTTAAATGGAAAATCACCCGTTGCTGCTATCTTCGTCACCTCCTTTCTCAAACTCTCCACTGCTTTCTTTGAAGCCTGGGATTTCCCTATTTTCTTCACCTGCTTTGCCAACTCCTCAATAGCTCCCCTGTGAGCCACCAATGTATCCATAATAGTCTTCTAGTTATCCAAAATCTTCTTCAATATTTCCTCCACCGACGAAGGGACCTGCGGTGCTGTTGGGGTAGAGGATTATGCTGCAACAATACTGAATATTTCAGACAACTTAGAAGTGGTTGTATGCATCCAGTTGTTGAGGCTCACCAAAGTTTGGGAGACTCGCAGCACAATGAGTGAATAAGTGGATGAGGCTGGCACTGGTACTGCAAATGATGGCCTAGAAGATGAAGGTGGTGGTATCGCGATTGTCCCGATAAAAGGCCTGGCTGCTGTGGAAGGCATGGGAGCTGCAGATGGCTTAGCAACAACCTCTGAACCTACCACTGATGGCTCGTCAGACTGAACAAAGGTGGTAGTGACTTACCCTTGAACTTTTAGTTGTCTGTACCCTACAAGTGGTACCATAAGAAGGGTTTCTTGGCCCTTAATTGTGTATCATATGGCCTCGGCTCCACCTTTGCATCATTGAAATATTCAATGATGGTGTTCGGGTAAGGGTAGGATCTTTCACCTTTTTGGACAACTAATGTGATATTGGTCGACATGATGGAACCCACATTGATTGGGTACCCAGCCATAATAGAAGCTACCAGAACTGCCCGGGGAAGTGGGAGATTGTTCTCATTCAAACTCGGATCAATACGGCTACACACGAAGGTTTGCCACCCTTTAGCTTCAAAATTGAGGGTGGCCTGGAGGATAGGAACTCCTGATGTAATCCATGGTGGTGGTGGTCCTTGAGCAGCTAAAATCTCAGCTAGCCACGGGTGAGCTGTATCACCCATAACAAGCTTTTCTAAATACTGCACTGCCTCTACCTATTCAAAACCCATGTAAGTGTTCAAAGAGCAGGAGTCGAAGCGGACTTTCAAATTTCTCACCTTTGTCACTTTGGTCTCCTTCTTGATGTGAGCCACATTGGCATATAACTCCCTAACCAAGTGTTCATTTGCATCGATGAAACTGTGGGTGAACCACTTCCACCATATTCGCTCCTGGAACTGCCTAAGAACATTTGGATTGTGAATATCCAAATCCTTTATTAGGAACTGTCGGTCATGTGGAACGATCTATAGGGGCACAATTCCCGGAACCTTGTGAAGGTTGTCAAGCTCACGAACTGATCCTCTCAAATTTCCTTCTTCTTCGACCTCTCTAGGCCACCCACTCGAGTGTCCCCTCCTCTACCATCATCCGGGACATCATCATCATCATCAATTTCCACTGGTACCAGAGGAGTAGGTGTAAAGAAGGGCTCTGGACCCTGGCTACCGGCATCAGAACCCCCAGAAGAACTTGTTGTAGTGGAGGGTTCGTTGCGCAATTGATAACTCCCAGTGGGTTGGGGTGGTTGGGACTGGGTCCCAGACTCTACTTCCATTGAACGACCATCAGAGGCTTCCCTGGCTGGGGCATAGGAACTGGATTCTGAGAGCTTTGTGGCCCTTCCTCTTTCGGTGCTCAGATTTTTGGCAATTGGACTGGATTGCACTCCTAGTGGTTGAGTGCCTTTTCCTCTACCTCGGAAGGATTCACCTTTCCCTTTTGATGTATCGCCTCTACCACGTGATTTGACCATTGACTATAATACAAGGTACATAATTCAATTGGAGTTCAAAACAATTCAAACATTTACATAACAGTTGTAGGACAATAGTCTACAGAGGAGACAGTGCGGACCGCACAATTTTGAGTGCGGCCGCAGACTGTCATGTGCGAGTCGCACAATTTTAAAGTGTGGTCACACACCCTGAAATGCGGACCTCATAATAGTGAGTGTGACCACACATCCTGAAGAGCGGACTGCAAAATTTTGAGTATAACCCCACAAATCCAACCCGAGATACTGGTTCTCTAAAGTTCAAAAGTGCAGTCGCACATGTTTTTCTGCGGCCGCACAATTTTTTTGCCGTTTGCACAATTTTGATTGTGGTGCGCAAATTTCAAGAACAATTTTGCCCTAATTAAGTGGTCTGCGGACCACACAAATTTTTGTGAGGTCGCACAACTTAAACATATACGGCAGTGAATCTAGGGTCCATGCAATTTTTCACAAATTAGACATGGTATGCACAAACCAACATAATCAATAGTCTACCCAGTCCCCAATGAACATATATGAAACTATCCACATAATTTTAAGAACTTATGAAGAGCATTTGACATTTTTAGTCCTAAAAATAACTAAACTAATCAAAGAAAACAAAATTTAAGAAAAATGAAAAAAAAAAAGGTCTAACATGGATTGAACATACCATTGATGAAAGAATGCATGTGAGAATCTAGACTTGATGAATTGGTTGTGAGTGTGGATTGTGAAGTGTTTTTCAGTGTACAATGTTTGCTTAAGGCTCAAAGCTTAAAGAGTATAAAGTGTGAATAGTGTTCAAAAGCCCTATTTATAGGTTGACCAAGTCGGTCAAAAAGAGAGCTGAGTGCGGCCGCACAATTTTGAGTACGGTCCACACTCTTTACCTGCACTTGAACAGAGTTGCGGTCCGCACAAAAGTGAGTGCGATCGCAGAAATTTGTGCAGTCCGCACATTTTTGTGTGTGGCCGCATATTGACCTATTCTCTGCAACTTCAAAATTCAGAGAGTTCACATATTTGGGCCTCCAATTGTGCGGTCGCAGAGTCTTCTCCGTGGTTGCAATCATTATTTTGCGGTCCATATAATTTTGGTGCGGTCCACATAATTTCAACACTAGGCCAATTTTTTCAATTACAGTCCCTGCAATGCACACTCATTCCTACAATTCACTTCAAAACCAGGTCGCTCAATACAAACCTATTAGAAAGGACGAAAATGAAAAATGAAAAGAAACATGGGTTGCCTCCCAAGAAGTGCCCGATTTAACGTCGCGGCTTGATGAAGGTTACCATAAATCACTTGAAATGAATAAACGCCATAACGCGACCATCATCAACCTTTCCAAGATAATGTTTCACCCGGTGACCATTGACTCTAAACACTTCATCATTTTTGTCCTTCAAGTCTAATGCAACAAAGGGTGTCACATGAACAACCTCAAATGGACCACTCCACTTGGACTTCAATTTTCCCGAAAACATCCGCAACCGAGAATTGAACAATAGCACAAGATCATCTTCTTTGAACTCCTTGTTCCGGATGTACTTGTCATGGAGCTACTTCATCTTGTCCTTGTATAAGGACGAACTTGAATATGCATGGAACCAGAATTTATCAAGCTAATTCAATTGTGCCACCCTTAAGTTGGCGGCGACATCCCATTCAAGATTAAGTTTCTTCAATTCCTACATAGCCTTGTGCTCAAGTTCCACCGGTAGGTGACAAGCTTTACCGAACATTAATCGATACAGAGACATACTAATGAATGTTTTGTAAGTCTTCCTTTAAGCCCAAAGAGCATCATCAAGTTTCTTCGACCAATCCGTTCGGTTGGAATTCACGGTCTTTGACAAAATACTCTTGATCTCCCGGTTAGATACTTCAACTTGCCCGCTTTCTTGAGGATGATAGGGGTTCAGCACTTTGTGAGTGACACCATACTTTATGAGTAAGGTATCAAAAGCTTTGTTGCAAAAGTGTGATCCCCCACCACTAATAATGGCCATTGGAGTATCAAACCTCGTGAAAATGTTCTTTTTTCAAAAATGCCACCACAATTCGAGCTTCATTGTTGGGAAAAGCCACGACTTCAACCCACTTTGACACATAATCTACAACTACCAATGTGTAAGTGTTCCCACAAGAGCTCACGAACGGACTTATGAAATCAATGCCCCACACATAAAAAATGTCAATCTCCAAGATTGTGGTGAGGGGCATCTCATTTTTCTTAGAAATCCCACCAGCCCTTTGACATTCATCACAACGCTTGACGAGATCGCTAGCGTCCTTGTAAAGAGTAGGCCAATAGAATCCACAACTAAACACTTTTGTACCTGTTCTAGCTCCACCATGGTGAACACCATACAACGAAGAGTGGCAAGCCTCAAGAATTTCCATTTGTTCTTCCTCCGGTACACATAGTCAAATCACACCATCGATACAAATCCAGAAGAGATAAAGTTCATTCCAATAATAGTCAACACAATCACGTTTGAGCTTCTTCCTTTGGTTTGAAGAGAACTCATTTGGTACAATTACACTCACAAGATAGTTAGCTAAGTCGGCGAACCATGGCATCCTGGTCAAAGAAAAGGATAGGAGTTGCTCGTCGGGAAATGAATCATTTATCTCAAGGCCATCATGTGGCCTCCCTTCATACTCCAAACGAGACAAGTGGTCCGCCACTTGGTTTTCACTACCCTTGCGGTCTTGAATCTCTATATCAAACTTTGCAAAAGAAGCACCTATCGCATTAGTCTTGCTTTAGAATCTTTCTTGCTCATCAAATATCGAAGCGCCGCATGGTCGGTGTGAAAAATCACCTTTGTACCCATCAAGTACGGGCATAACTTCTCCATAGCAAAAAAAATAGCAAGGAGCTCTTTTACGGTCACTATGTAGTTGACTTGGGCATCATTCATGGTCTTACTAGCATAGTAGACCAGATGGAAGATTTTTTTGGTACATTTACCCAACACCGCTCCAACCGCCACATCACTTGCATTATACATGAGCTCAAAAGGTAAGCTCCAATCCAATGTGGTGATAATAGGGGTTGTAATCAACTTGAACTTGAGTAATTCGAATGTCTTCATACAATCTTCATTGAAATGGAACTTGGCATCCTTCTCCAAAAGTTTACACAAGGGTTTTACCACCTCAGAAAAGTCCTTGGTGAATCGGTGATAGAACCCTGCATAACCCAAGAATGTACGGGGAGGGAGTTTGGAGATCACCTCAATTTTTTCCTTGTCGACCTCAATACCATGCTTTGAAATTTTGTGGCTGAGGACTATCCCTTCCTCGACCATGAAGTGACACTTCTCCTAATTCAAGACCAAGTTTGTTTCCTCACATCTTGTCAATACCTTGTCCAAGTTGTCCAAGCACTCATCAAAAGAATTTCCCACCACGGAAAAGTCATCCATGAAGACTTCGAGATAATCCTTCACCATGTCAGTGAAGATGGACATCATACACCGTTGAAAAGTCGCTGGTGCATTGTATAACCTAAATGGCATCCGCGAGAATGCGAAAGTACCATAGGTACAAGTGAAAGTAGTCTTCTCTTGGTCCTCAATATCAATAAGAATTTGATTGTAGCCGGAATATCCATCAAGGAAATAATAAAAAGCACTCCCGGCCAACCTATCCAGCATTTGATCAAGAAATGGAAGCGGAAAATGATCTTTCCGAGTGAATTTGTTGAGCTTCATATAGTCCATGCACACTCTCCACCCGGTGACCGTTCTTGTAGGGATCAACTCATTCTTGCCATTTGTTACCATAGTCATGCCTCTTTCTTTGGGACACATTGCACTGGAGAGGTACACGAGCTATCGGAAATGGGGTAAACAACCCGGGCATCCAACCATTTTATGATCTCCTTCTTCACCACCTCTTGCATTGCTTCATTTAATCATCTTTGATGTTCAATAAAGGGTTTGGCATACTCCTCCAAAATAATCTTTTGCATGCAAAAGGCGGGGCTTATACCCCGAATATCCACCAATGTCCATCCTATAACTTTCTTCCTCTTTTGGAGCACCGCTAAAGTAAAGTCTACATGCACGTTAGTAAGCAAGAGGAAAGAAAAATAGGTAAAGTAGAACACGGACCAAGAAACTCATACATGAGATGTGAAGTCAATGGCTTTAACTCCAAAGTATGAGGCTCCTCTATTGAGGGATGTGTTGGAGCAGTCTTCCGGTTCTCAAGATCTAAGGATAATTTTTGGGGTTCATAAGTATACGACCACATTCCTTGTAATGCATTTACACATTCCACAAAGCCTTCCTTCTCATCATCATTGTGATTAAGCAAAACGGCTTCCAAGGTATCATCAACATTCATTACAGCACTGGCATCATCAACAATCACTTCGGTCACTAAGTCCACAAATGAATATACTTCATTGCTATTCGGTTGCCTCATCGATTTGCACACATGGAAAACCATACTTTCATTGCCCACCCGGAAGGTGAGCTCACTGACTTCCACATCAACAAGATCCTTCCCCATATCAAGGAAAGGTATACCCAAGATAATAGGCACCTCATAGTCAACCTCGTAATTAAGAATCACAAAGTTCTTCAGAAGGATGAACTTATCAACACGAACCAACACATCATCAATAATACCTAATGATCTCTTCATAGTCCGATCCGCCATTCACAACCTCATAGATGTGGGTCTTGGTTTCTCAATTCCCAAAGTTTTGGACATCTAGTAGGAAATCAAGTTGATACTTTCCCCTAAATCACATAGAGCTTTGGCAAATTCGGCGCTCCCAATAGTGCAAGGACTGTGAAAGTGCCGGGATCTTCCAATTTTGGAGCCATTGAGGGCACAATAGCACTCACTTGATATGTCATCTTGATAGTCTCCCAATTCATCGATCTTTTCTTTGTCACCATATCCTTCATGAACATTGCATAACCAGGCATTTGTTCCAACGACTCAACCAATGTCACATTAATGGATAAACTCTTCATCATGTCAATAAACTTCTTGAATTGGTTCTCACTATTTTGCTTGGCGATCCTTTGAGGATATGGAGGGGGAGGCCTTGGCATTAGTTCCTTGGCCTTTGGAACTACCGGTTCTGGTATGTCAATCACGTGTTCCCTAGACGGGTTCACTTCTTCTTGTGTCTCCTCTAAATTCTCATCAATATCAATTCTCACGTCTTCATTAGCTTGAACCATATTGCTCGGAATTTCATCTTCTTGAATCACCACATCATCATCCACAACTCTTCTTTGGTTTGAGGTTGCTGCTTCCCCACTTTTTCCACTCAGTGTGGTTATGACCATGGTATGTCCCGTATTGTTCCCACCCTTCGGGTTCACCACCATATCACTAGGTAGTGCCCCCTTAGGACGAGTGTTTAAAGCTTGCGAGATTTTCCCTAGTTGAACCTCCAAATTTCGGATTGAAGTGTTGTAAGAAGCTAGTTGAGCATCGGAGTTGGTATTTTTCTCCACCATATGTTTGAACATATTTTCAATCCGTCCCATCTCATTATTGGACATGCTAGAAACTTGAGACGAATAAGGAGGCGGGTTACTTGGTTGTTGATACATCGGGAGCCTTTGAAAGCCCAATCCCTGATTCCCTTGGTTATTTTTGTTCCAACCCCCTTGGTTGTTGCCTCCAAAGTAACCTTTATTGTTGCCACCCCAATTGCTTTGATTGTCTTTATTATTCCAATTGCCTTGATTATTGTTATTGTTCCAATTGCTTTGATTGTTGTTACCACCACTCCATTTGCCTTGGTGGTTTTGATTGTTCAAATTTCCTTGGTTTCCTTGAGAACGCCACTGTTGTTAATTCAAGCCTTGAGAATTATTTCTTTGCCCTTGGTAGTTGTTGACGTATTTCACTTTTTCTTCTTGCTCATTGTACGAATCACCTTGGTCATACCCATTATCATCTTGCACAAATTGTTTCGGACGGTTTTGAACTTGTTGACCTTTTTGTCATCTCTTGTTCATCATCATATTGACACCTTCCATTGCATTCACTTGCTTAGAACCTTGAACTTGTTGAAGTTGAGCTTTGCCCAATTGATTCATTATGGTCGTCAACTCGGCAATTGCTTGCCCATGATCATGTAGTTCCTTGTGTAGGTGAATGACATTTGGGTCACCTTGAGGAACATTATCTCTACTTTGCCATGCCGATGAAGTATCCTCCATTTCATCCAAGATTTCACACGCTTCGACATATGGCGTGGTCATGAAATTTCCACCGGTGAGTTGATTTACCACAAATTGATTTGTCGTGTTGATCCCCCTGTAGAAGGTTTGTTGGATCATGGCCTCAGTCATATCATTATTCAGACACTCTTTAACCATGGTACCATATCTTTCCCAAATATCGTGCAATGAATTATTAGGTTCTTGCTTGAACGCTAGAATCTCCTCCCGAAGTGTAGCCATATACCCCGGAGAAAAGAATTTGGCAATGAGTTTTTCAGCCAACTCATCCCATGTATGGATGGAATGCTTGGGCAATCTTTCTAACCAGTCCAATGCCTTTCCCTGTAGAGAGAAGGGAAATAGCCTCAACCGCAGCGCATCCTCGGAAACGTTGGTTTGTTTTCTCCCCCGACAAGTATCCACAAACCCTTTGAGATGCTTGTAAGCATTTTGACTCGGAGCCCTGGTGAAGAATCCCCGTTGCTCAAGCAGTGTAAGCATCATATTGGTGATTTGGAAATTGGCCGCCCTAATATGGGGCGGGACTATGACACTTACATAACCCTCGTTTGGCAACACCCAATGTGCAACCACTCTTGGTGGAGGTAGGTGAGGGACGGGAATGTTGTCATGAGGCGGTTAGCCTCGCCTATTTGCTCGAGGTTCGGGATTCCTCATCACCTTGATCATCATCCACTTCCTCCCCCAATGGAAAATTTCCGAGAGGCTCATAGTTAAGAGCCATTTTTGTACCTATAATCAATTCACAAACAAAATTAGTAACCTGAAAGGAAAAGAAGACAAATCACACACAAAACTAAATAGATAGCTAAATCTGTTTTTTTTAGCTCCACGGCAACGGTGTCAAAAATTGATGTCGCCCAAACTCACACCTCTAATTGAGGTTGTGAGGAGGTCAACGCAATAATAAAAATCCAACGCGGTCGGGGTCGATTCCACTGGGTGCTTGATGTGGGATTAGGTATATACCTAGTATGAGTGTATGACATGCCTAAGATTGCAGTTCCACATATTCAGTTGATTCTTTTCTACTTCTTATTTTTAAGCTAATGCTTGTAGTTGTAAAGCTAAGAGACAATGTTTTGGGTATTGTTATTTTTCAAGTTATAAAAGATCTAGGGTTGTAACTTCTTCCTAGATGGTTACCTAACAGATTTAGAGCTTTAGGGCATGATTGGTTGATCGGGATACAGTATAGCAATCACATGCGATTACTCACTCTGTACCGATCGGTAGTTTGAGTGATTTTGCCCAATTTGGGTTTCTCAAGTCCAAATGGGTATTTCACGAAGCAAATGATACATGCTCGAGTCGGGTCTTACTATCTCTAGGTTCGACCCTTTAAATGGGGCTATGAGTTTCTTGAGTTCATCCCAATTTCTTGTTAGCCAAGTGTTCCTAGATTTAGTCTCTCTTATTCAAGTAGAAACTAAGTCTATTAGGTATGAATCAATGTTTGCAACCATCAATTCTCAAATTCAAGAAAGAACTAGGATAAATATCATAAACCCAATCATAAATAATCCCTAATTCAATCACCCATTAAGTATCCATACTAGGGTTGGGTCACAACTCTAGCTAAGGGTTTAGCTACTCATGGAAAATGAAGAAAAGAAGAACTAAGATAAAATTCAAAATAGATGATTAAGGAAAGAAAATCTAATGTTTAGATGTTAAACTAGTACAAAGTTACCAAATACAGTAAAGAAAATCAGCTATCTATTCTCAGGTGCACCAAACTTAACCTAAAATGACAAGAAGATCTATTTAGACCCAACTAAAAATATCTGACAAAATTTCCCCTGCGTAGGTTGTGCAACTGCAAAACTCTGTGTGCGGTCTGCACTTTGAGGCTGACTGGTTAGGTTGGCTTTCTGCGGTCGCATAAATATGGGATGCGGGTGCACTTCCTCTGATTATGTGGACCACACAATTCTGAGTGTGGCTGCACTTTGGGCTTCTGCGGTCGCACAATAATAGTGTGATCCACACAACTTCAGGCCTCCCAAAACATAACTCTCTGAATCTTGTCCTCTACGGCCGCACAATAATTGTGCGATCCGCATTTTGTGAAGGGAATCTGTCAGCGACTCTTCAGAGTTTGCGGCCGCACACAGTGTTGTGCGGTCTGCACTTTGGTCATTTTGGTCATTTTGGTCCTGTTTTGGTCCTTGCCCAATTTTACTCCTTTTTGAGTTGATTTTCATTTCTTTGGCTCGTTTCCCAATATTCCTGCAAGAAAACACATTTCATTAGTTCTCGGTAGTACCTTTGAGAAATTTTGAGCTAAAACGCAAGTAAAAGAGAGCAACTAAGCAGTTAAAATCCCTACTTATCATGCCCGAGCAGAAGAAAGTTGTGCTCGGAAGCTGGCCCTCCCTGAGGATGATTCTGATAGCCTTAGTGAGTTTGAAGATGAAGAAGATCCTGAGGATAGAGATGTTGCTTCCGACGGGGACAGCCTCTTAGGACTTAGTATATTTTTGTTCTTTTCTTTTTGTACTTATTCTGGGGCTGTTTTGGGCCGTTTTAAATTTTTTTGTACTTGGGCGATTTGGCCCTTTTAAAGAAGTCTATTTTGTTTATGAATATAAGGCTTTTATTTTCCCTTTCGGCTTCTCAGTCTTTACTTTTTTTTTTGCTTTGTAATATTTGTACCTTATCATGGGATAATAGGTTAATGTTCGAGAGTTCGAACAACCTTTGCATTTTTAGAGTTTTTGGGGCTCGATGTTACTGAAGCTTTTTGTGACTTTGCTGGGGTAGCCTTTTTAAAACCGATTACTAAAGAATTTGAAAGCCTATTTTGTTACGAAATTCGGACGTCTTTGAACCGTGTTAAATCGCCCATAACCTTTTAGTACGGGATCTGCTCATTGAGTTTGTTTTCCATTTTGTTCGGGTTTTCCCGGGATAATAGTCCCCGATTGGGGTGGCCGTGGCCTTTATAGATCGGGGAGCTACCTATTAGGTCTTTTGTTCCCGAGGCCCGATAACTCGGGTTGTTTGAGCTGAACGGTAGTCCCCGAGTGAGGGAGTGTTCGTTCGCATTTTGGTTAACTATTGCCCTTAGGCCCGTTGTAGTACAAATCTCTTTAAGAGATGTAAAGAGAATTTTTTTTAAGTACTCGATATTTGCAAGGAAGGTAATTCTCTTTATTCTTGATAAAAAATAGTCATACATGCGTACATGTTTAATTCATGGCTCAATCAATCTATGTGGGCACGATTTGTTCTGACCATTTGGCCTTTACAATAAATCCTATCTACCGAGACCCTCCTTTTATGAAGTAGCTTCCTAGATGTTCAAAGATAATGTATATCCGAGGGTAGTCCCAGTATTCGAAATTGATTGCAAAGGATCCTCGGATGCTGTTGAATTGATCTTCGATGTCGATTAGTAATCGGGCTTGATTCTAAGTTAGCCCAATTCATTGTTGCCTTGCTAAAAACCTTATCGAAAAACCCATTTGGGACAAAATCGGTCTAAGGGAAAAGAGTGCAACACGTGCTTTCACACCTAAACACTTTGTTTCGTCTGCGGAAAAATCCACCGTCGATTCTTGTTGATCACCTGCAAGATTTAGTCTAAAACAAAAATGAAAATGGAAGGGGGGTCGTACCTTAGAAATAGTATCATTTTAGATGTGATATGTTCCAATTTCTTGGTAGTTGTTCCCCGTTTATCATTCCGAGCTTGTAGGACCCTTTTTCAGTAACTTTGAGAATTTGGTATGGTCCTTCCCAGTTTGGACCCAATTTTTCTTCGTTCGGATTTCGGATGTTGAGGGTGACTTTCCTTAGCACCAAGTCCCCAACGTTAAAATGTCGATGATTGGCTCTTCTATTGTAGTATATTTCAATCCGTTATTTTTGGGTGGCCAATCGGATGAGGGCGGCTTTGCGTTTTTCATCCAATAATTCTAGGCTCGTATTTATGGCCTCATTATTTGATTCTTCTGTTGTATATCGGAACCTGATGCTAGGTTCTCCAATCTCGACCGGTATTAGAGCTTCGGTGCCATAAACTAATAAGAACAGGGTAGCTCCGGTACTAGACTTCGATGTTGTGTGGTATGCTCAAAGAACCTCGGGTAGGATTTTCTTCCATTTCCCTTTGGCGTCGGTCAGTCTTTTCTTAAGATTTTGGATGATGGTTTTGTTGGTCGATTCGACTTATCCGTTCCTGCTGGGATGATAAGGTGTTGATAAGATCCTTTTGATCTTGTGATCCTCAAAAAATTTAGTCACCTTGCTGCCGATGAATTACTTTCCGTTATCGCACACAATCTCGGAGGGAATCCCGAATTGACACATGATGTGGTCCCAAATAAAGTCTATGACTTCCTTTTCCCTGACTTTCTCGAAAGTCATTGCTTCAACCCACTTAGAGGAATAATCAATCATAAATAAAATAAATTGAGCCTTACCTTGGGACGATGAAATAGGGACAACGATGTCCATTCCCCACTTCATGAACGGCCATGAGGAAAAGACCGAGTGAAGCAATTCCCCGGGTTGATGAATCATTGGTGCATGCCTTTGGCACTTGTCACATTTTCAAACAAACTCATTTGCATCTTTCTCCATGTCGATCCAATAGTATCCGGCTCTGATCACTTTGTGGATCAATGATCCGGTACCAGAATGATTTCCGCAAGTGCCCTCGTGGACCTCCCTTAGAACATATTCGGTATCTCCCGGTCCCAGACATATCGCTAATGGACCATCGAACATTCTTCTGAACAAACGTCCATCTTAGGACAAGGTGAATCGTGTTGCCCTTGTGCACAGAGCTCTCGAATCTTTTGGGTCTTATGGGAGCTTTCTGTTCTTTAAATACTCAATATATTTGTTTCTCCAATCCTAAGTCAAACTTGTGGAGTTTATCTCGAAATGACCTTCTTCGACCACCGATCTCATGAGTTGTACGACATCCCCCGAATTGAGTTTGTTATCTTCAACCGAAGACCCTAGGTTTGCGAGGGCATCGACCTTACTATTCTGATCTCGAGGTATATTCTGCAAGGTCCATTCTTTGAATTAATGTAAAATTATCTGTAACTTATCCAAGTATATCTGCATTCGGTATTCTCGGACTTCAAAGGTCCCGTTTACCTGTTTCACAACAAGGAGGGAGTCACATTTGGCTTCAATCACCTCCATTCCCAAGCCTTTGGCTAGTTCGAGCCCTGCAATCATGGCCTCATATTCAGCCTCATTATTAGTCAATTTCGTAGTTCTAATGGGTTTCTAACTACTTTACCTGTGGGTGGTTTTAGCACGATGTCGAATCCAGAACCTTTTATGTTCGAAGAACCGTACGTAAAGATGGTCCAGATTCCGAGGATGTACCCGATTTTACTAACAGTTCTCTTTCAACTTAGGGTACGAGGGCCGGCATGAAGTTGTCCACGAAGTCTGCCAAGATTTGAGACTTGATGGTTGTTCGGGGTCGATATTCAATATCTTACCCGCTGATTTCTATGGCCCATTTGGCCAATCGGCCCGAAAGTTCTGGCTTATGAAAAATATTTCGAAGTGGATAAGTTGTTACAACACATATAGGATGACACTGAAAGTATGGTTTTAGTTTCCTAGAGGCGCTTATCAAAGCGAGCGCCAATTTTTCTAGATGGTGATACCTAGTTTTGGCCTCGACTAAGGTCCGACCAACATAATAAATAGGGAATTGCATAGCTTTCTCTTCTCGGACCAAGACTCCACTTACCGCTATCTCTGAGACTGCTAAATACAAGTAAAGTTTCTCGTCCATTTTTGGTGTGTGAAGCAACGACGGGCTCGATAAGTACCGCTTTAGTTCCTCCAAGGCATGTTGAAATTCCAGAGTCCACGTGAAATTTTTCTTCTTCTTCAGTAACGAGAAGAATCAGTGACTCTTATTTGAGGATCTCGAGATGAATCGCCTTAGGGCGGCTATGCGCCCCGTTAGCCTCTACACAGCCTTTATATTGTCTACTACCGTGATGTTCTAGATAGCTTGATTTTATCGAGGTCGATCTCAATTCCTTGATCGGATACCATGAAGCGAAGAAACTTTCCCGAGCCGACCTCGAATGCACATTTTTTTGGGTTGAGCTTTATGTTGTACCTCTTCAGTATACCGAAAGTTTCCTACAAATCCTCCAAATGGTCCTCTGCTCACAAGGACTTAACTAACATGTCATCAATATGAACTTTCATTGATTTTCCTATTTGTTCTTCGAACATCCGGTTTACTAGGTGTTGATAAGTTGCACCAACATTTTTTAGTCTGAATGGCATTACATTATAACAGTAGGTGTCGTACTTAGTGATAAACGAGGTATTTTCCTGATCTTTCAGGTTCATATATATTTAGTTGTACCCCGGGTAGGCATCGAGAAAACTGAGGATCTCGTGGCCAGCCGTGGCATCGATCATACGATCGATATTAGGCAAAGGAAAAGAATCCTTAGGACATGCTTTATTCAGGTCTTTGTAATCTACACACATTCTAAGTTTATTTCCCTTCTTAGAGACTACCACTACGTTTGCTAACCATTCAGGATACTTTACTTCTCGAATGAATCCTATTTTAAGAAGTTTGGTTACCTCGTCCTTGACGAAAGCATGCTTGACTTTGGACTGGGGCCTTCTTTTTTGCTTCACCGGATGGAATTTCATATCCAGGCTTAGTTTGTGAGTGGTGATTTCGGTGGGATCCGTATCATATCGAGATGGTACCAAGAAAATCAATTCATGTTAGATTTAAGGAATTGAATAAGTTTTCCCTTGAGCTCGGGGGCTAGCCCCGTGCCCAAGTATACCTTTTGTTCGGTTTGATGTTCGGTCAATGTGATTTGTTCCAGCTCTTCAACCATCGACTTTGTGGTATCAAAATCATCGGGGACTATATAAAAATGAGGGACCTCATAGTCATCATCCTCGTCAGTCCCCTACTTCTCTGATTGGGTCGAGGTCGATATCAGTGATTGCTATTTGGCCTCCTGTTTTCCCTTTGAATCCAATCATCTTGTTGATGAGAGTGCCGATAATGGTATCACTTCGACTGCAAACATTTCTTTGGCGGAGGGTTGCTTCTCGTAGACCATTTTGACTCTCTCTTGGTGTCGGGAACTTCAGAACCTGGTGAAGGGTTGAGGGTAATGCCCTCATGTTATGGATCCATGGCCTTCCGATTAGGGCGTTATACCTTATGTCACCCTCAATCACATGGAACTTCATTTCTTGGGTGGTCCCGGCCATGTTCACTAGTAAATTTATTTCGCCTTTGGTGGTTTCGCATGCCATGTTTAAGCCGTTGAGTTCTCGGTCCGCGAGCACAACTTGATCCTGTAGGTCGAGCTGTTCTACGACCCTCGGTCGAATGATGTTGGCCGCATTACCTGGATCAATAAAAACACATTTAACTTGAGTTTTATTCATAAGAACATATATTACTAGTGCGTCGTTGTGGGGTTGTAAGATCCCATCTGCATCTCCGTCATTGAAAGACAAGGTCCGTTCTGGTACATAATCCCGAGTTCATTTTTCCTTTGTGATCAACATCATCGTACACTTAAATACGAGTCCTTGAGGAATATCAACCCCTCAAACAATCATGTGGATCATGTGTTGCGGCTCCGCTTGCTCGCTCTGTCTGTTTGAATCTCTGTTTCAGAAGTGGTTCTTAGCCCGATCGCTCAAGAATTCCCGAAGGTGCCCCTCGTTGAATAACCGGGATACTTCCTGTTGATACCCAATCTTTCCCAAAAAATATCTTAAAATTGCATATATACCTTCAAAGTCATGCATTAATAGCAATTGGTAATTTTTCATTATTTTCCTACATTTTTATTAATTTGTCCAATATTTATTTCTAATAAATAATGATAAAATTGCATTACAAATGATTTCAAAAGCATTTCTTGATTTAATTTATTGATTATGGTCCTAATTAGACCCAATTATTTCATAATTAGCCAAATTGACATCTTTTGGCTATAATTGCAATAACTTTGCAATTATAGCCCAAGCATATAATTTTGCACTATTTTCTACCGAAAATTAGTCATTTGTACTTTTAAATACTAAATAATCACTTCAAACTATTCTCTATGCATGAAATTCATTTTTTATAATTATTAGCTATTTTGTAAATTATTTTAATTAATTTGAATTGGGTATTTAACAAATAGCCTAATATCATTTCAATTGTAGCCTAAGTTAAACTAGACCCAAACCCAATTAAATCAACCCAATACCCCAAGCCCTATCCATTAACTTACCCGACCCAATGTCTGGATAAATCGTGGTCGTTGATCAATTTTGATCAATGGACCAGATTCACCCATACCATAATTAATCTAATAGTCTATCCCACCCCCCAAACCCTCATTCTCTCATTTTACCTCCATCGTCATCTCCTCCCAGTCTCTCTCAAACTCTCTCACCCAAACCCTAATCTCCTCTCACCGGCCGTCGACTTGCCGGTAACTATGGTGGTCTCACCACCATCCCAGCCTCCACGACTCCTTCCCACACGGGGTTCTTGCTGCCTTGAGGTCCTCAAAGGAACTAGAAGGCGGTTCACTCACCCCCATGGTTTTCTTGTCATTATCAAGCCGTCCATGGCCATTTGAGTAAGATCTTCCCATCTCCGGCTAGAACCTGTGGTTTCTAGCCGGCTCTCTCTCTCTTTGGGTTCTCTCTCTAAAACCCTAATTTTAACACTTTATTTCTTAGATCTGCAATAGATCTGGGTATATTCCGAGGTATTTTGTTGTTTTCTTAAAGATTTTCCTACTTTCCTAAAGCGTCTCTTCATCTTCAAACTAGGGTTTCTTAATCCCTTTTCAAAAAACGATTCTACTTCTGACTTTAGTGTTATTCTGTGATTTTCACTGTGTTTAAACGACTTGTTTAAGTTTTTCCTTTATCTGATTTTATTATGTTGAAAACCCTAAGTTTCTTTGTTTAATCTTTGGGTTCTGAGTTTATCTTTACTGTTTGTTCTCTTAAACTTGTTTGCATGTTTGATTCTCATGAATCTGCTTCGATTAATCCGAGTATTTTGTGATTTCTACCCTATTATGTTTATTAGGGTTTATGATTCTTGCTTCTTCCGCTTATATTACGTTTGTTCTACTAATTCCTCTAGTCGTTACTGTTTTCTGGTTGAATCCCTGATTCCACGTGATTTGTACCACTGTGTCCATTAAGGTTTATGATTTTTTGCTTCTTCTTGCCTACTACGTGTTTATTCCGTTTGTTCATAAAGTTTTGTGTTAACTCTCCCCTTAATCAGCAATGTTCCTATTTGAATTCCTAATTTTCTGTGATTAACAACTTTTACTGATTTCCTATGATGATGTCTTTACTGATTTCCATCCTGTAAACTATTTTCTTACCTTATTATGTGATTGACTATTATTAGTTGGTTCTTACTGATTGTTTCCTTAATTAGACCTTTCTGTACCTAGCCTAATTACTTGCACTGATTGAAACTATTTCCTTATTTATGCTCCAGTCATACATAATCTCTTTCCTTACTTGTTTCATGTCTTTGACCGTTTGAAATGACTCCCTTAATTAAGGGAGTAGTTGGACTGATTGTTTCTCTAATTGGTTCTGAGCTCTATAACTTACTGCCCAATTGTGTTTCTTACCTTATTTTACCTAGTTTCAAACTACTATATATATGTACACACTGATACATACCCATACACTGAACTCAACACACACGAACACATTAGTTCAAAAACTCTTTCTCATACACAAAGTTTTTCTGCTCTCTTTCTTTCTTTGTTACTTACTATTGTTCTGAATTAGACGGCTGCAAGCCAAGGCTAATTATTGTGCTCTCCTATTCTTCACTTTGTGTTTACTATCTCTTTACTGGTATGTTCTGATTTCAATTCAAGTCCCAAAACCAACATGTTTCTTTTACTGCTTCAGTTTATCATGTTTCTGATCTGTTTCTATCTATGGTTTTGTTGTTCAACATGTAATTGACATGTCTACATCATTTTTCATCTAGCATGTTATGTTATGTCCCACTCCCCTTAGGATCAGTATGCTTATGAATATGTTACCCCCTTGTAGTATGTCCCAATGTGACTCTGCTCTATCTTATGTTTACCTGGTTTCTAGCATGAACCTTTCTTTGCAAAGCAATTTGTATCCTAAGTTGTCTGATTCTGTGTTGATTCTGAAATTCATGCTGTGTTGATATCATTAGCTATCCTAATAAACCTCCTACAAGAACTTCTATCCTCCTGTATACTATGTACTCTATGTGTCCCCAATTCCCATCACCCATGTATGAAGGACTGTGATTTGAATGTGTTGAATCCGTTTGTGTTGTGATTAGTCTATTGTTTGTTAATTTTCCTACTCTTGTCAAAAACTGTTTTTTACTAAACAACTCTCCTATTTTATAAAACTGTTTCAACTAAGTATTTTTCAAACACTGTCTTTCCTATTAAAACCTTTTCAAAACTATGTCAAGCACTCTCACTCTACTCTTAGGTCCTTAGGTTTTTCCCCCTCCAGTGTATGACTGCCTTGGGATTCCTGTGAGATCCCTCTGAACTCTGATGCAGTGGGGGCTGGCCCTTCCACACTGCACTTACTCAATTATGGTTATGAAATCTGGGTGTGAACACTGCTCGGGATCCCTTGAGGTCCTTACGGAACTCTGACACACCCGGATATGAGAAAGGCTATGAAACATTTGGGCACTGGAGTTTCTGCGAATCTGGGCCTGTTTTTTAGGCTCCCTATAGTTTAACTTCTTCTTTTCCTTTATCTATTTATGTAATTTACTCAGCTGGTCTGTAATAATTATTTGTAAACAGATATTGGGGATGGCTAGTAAAGTGGGGAGGGTAGACATATAGTTCTGTTAACATCATCGGGTAGAAATCATGTTCTAAGCTTTACGTTGTTTCTATCTGCATTAAAATCTATGTTTTAGGACCAGCATGTTCATTCAAACCATGCCAAGCATGCACTAGATACCATGTTCCTGGGATTTCATGTCTATTATTTTAGCATCTCATCCATGCTTTATGTTTATCGCTTAGAAATCCTACTCCTAGGACAATAAACAACGTTAACATAAAAGTTGTTACTCCTGTGCATTCAAAATCATGTCCCAATCATCCTGTAACTCTTTGTGCATTTTAGAAATCATGCTTTAGGAATCCTGCGCATCCTGAAATTATGTCTTAGCCATCCTGCATTCATATGTGCATATTAGATACCATGCTCTAGGATTTCGTTTGCATCTGCTTAACCACGCCCAGTTTACTACCGACTCACGAAAAAGGTAGAAGCAGTGTCACATCTAATTGTCTTGCTCTTAATAAAACTAGTGACAATCTCTGCATAACCATATCACCTAGATCATCATGCTTTTAGGTAAAACAACATCTGAACTATTTTTTAACAATTCTGGTAATTACTACGCACAACCCCACACCTAGGAAAGCCTTAGGTAATAAATCCCCTTAAAGGCTGGAACATTGCTTGGTTGTGTTTATTGTCTAAAGGCTAACATGTTTTAAAATCAGTAGGCAAACTGATTAGGTCCTTGCTATTGAGTTTATAAATAAAGATGCATACTTCTGTGCATTGATATTCACTTAGATATCCTGTATAAGGATTCTGTTTAATAAAACTGCCTCTTGTTTGTGTTTGAGACGTGCTGCTTATGTACATTATCTGTGGA
This sequence comes from Nicotiana knightiana, assembly GCA_005239525.1. Taxonomy (NCBI): domain Eukaryota; kingdom Viridiplantae; phylum Streptophyta; class Magnoliopsida; order Solanales; family Solanaceae; genus Nicotiana; species Nicotiana knightiana. The sequence goes on along the minus strand of ML395173.1, from coordinate 28,585 downwards.
GGTAAATCTGAACCTCTTAACTGCTTTTTTTCCTGCACTTATTTGTAAAGTCCTATTTGTTCTTGCATGTCGCTTAGAATTTTATCCTTTTAACCTTAGGGGTTTTGTCTAGAACTGCCTATATTTAGAGGTCCTAAATTCCTCCAGGACCATTAAGAAGGGATGGGTAACAACACGCATAGAGATCGTTAAACAACACTCGCTTTAATAACCGCTATGATTGGGAAAGGGTAGATATGGATATGATATCTGGTGCGCTAATGCAACGTGTAGCCCCTCTTCTGAGGAGTGATTACCAGGCATTGTACTGATGTGATCCTATAGGATAAACAACCTAGGACCCTCTATCCCTTACATATGTGTGTTTATATCATAACTCTTTCAAAACTTTATATGTGTGCCTAGACTTTAAATCTTTTAATCTTTAGCACATATGTGTGATTAGACTGCGAATCTTCTCAAAATATTTATTTGTCTACCTATGTATTTTTTATTGCTTATGTGCTACCTGTTTTAAAATTCACAAAGCTTGTTTGGCCGGAAACCACAGTTGTGGACTTTAAGGGGTGCCTAACACCTTCCCCTTGAAGTAATTTCAAGCCCTTTCCCAAACTCTGGTTATCCAATATGTGTTTGTAAATGACCCTTAGTAGGTGCCCTAACGCACCTTAAAATCGTTAGGTGGCGACTCTTCAATTCCTTACCTTTTTTTTCCAAAGGGAAACGAGTTGTCCCAATAATGTCGAATAACCTGACCGATCCGAAAGGGGAGGAAAGATGGGGGCGCTACAACATGGTGACTCTGCTAGGGATTTATCTAGGCTTTTACCATTTCAATCTGCTTTGTGAACTTGTCTTTACTTTGTTAATACTTGCGACCTTTCCCTTTCCCCCTTTATGAGCAATTAATTGTTTATCTCTTTCAAGTACTTGTTCCTTTCAGAATCAAAACTGACATGTTTCTTTTTGTAACTAATTTTTCAATTATAATTGTTGTATTTACCGCTTTCATAACGTGCAAATACATGACATCATGCTTTCATTGCTCATATATTGTTGCATAAATCATGTTCAACATCATATTCCACTCGTGCCTATACAAATCCTATAGCAACGCTTGATGAGTGCTTGCGCCCTTCCATTTTATATCACCCCTAAATTCGGAAAGGCTTATTTGCGGTAAAACTAGTCGATCAGCGGTGCAGTCGACGGTTATGTGCCTTTCCCCCTCAAGTTGTCCACTTGAGGGTACTAGTCTAAAACCCCATAGAAACCTTACTCCGTTATATTGTACATGCATCATGGTCAAAGCTAGCTGGGTTAACGTGTCGTCCGCATAATAACCCTTTAAGACAACCTTATCCAAAAGTCCACCAGGTTTTTCATAATCCCAACGGACGCAGTCACGTTCTGTGCGTTTATTTGGAGAACTAAATGCATGCTAATCATAAGTGTATAAATAGTCGAGTCTGGCAGGGGTAAGGGTCTAACCTATCTATTTTGTAGAAAATGAGGCATGAAGTCCCCAGGTTCGGCATGGTCCAAAGAATACCACCACCAAAGAATTAGGACACGTTTTTATTCCTACACTATGTGTTTAAATACTGCAATATTTTCTCATGATCCTCGATGACTTGGCTACCATTTTTTTTTTTAATTTCTCTTTTGATTATTCCCCTCCCCAAATATTGGTTCATGCATTCTGGCATCATCATCATATCACACAAGATCCAGGGGCCCTCCACCTCCTCTGTAATGACCCAATGTAACGACCCAACCGGTTGTTTTGCGTATTCGAACCCCATTCCCCTAAATAAGACTTCCCGTAGCGGCTTTCAGTGATTCATGACTTGCAGGGATGGGTGGTTCAGGACTCGGAGGTGTATAGATTAAGATAGGAACACTTAGTTCCTTAAGATTGTCGTTTAAGGCCAAGTTTGACTTTGGTCAACATTCGGAGTAAACGACCTAGGAATCGAGTTTCGCCAATTTCAGTAGCTTCGTATGATGATTTCGGACTTGCGCATATGTCCGAAATGGGTTTTGGATGACCCGCGAGCATTTCGACGCCAAATAGCGAAATAAAGTTTCCTTAAGTTCATAATTTGGTTTGGAACGTGTTTTTGAGTTATCGAGGTCCGAACGGAATTCTGAGATTGGGAATAGGTCCGTTATGTCATTATGACTTTCTTGCAAAATTTGGTGTCATTCCGAGTAGTATAGGTCGGTTTTGTGCATTGAAACTGAATTTTAGAACTTGAAATTTCTTAAGTTTGATTCTAGGGGTTTTGAGGAGTGATTTTGAGTTTTAGCATGGTTTTGGGTATTCCGAAGGCTCGATCAAGTCCGTGATATGATTTAGGCCTTGTTGGTGTAAGTGCACGGGGGTTCGGGTGGGCCTAGGTGCCTCCCGGACAACAAACGGGGCCAAAAAACCAGCAGTCTCAGTATTTGGTGCACCAGGTCTGGTGTGACCGCAGGTGCGATTTCCCATATCGCAGGTGCGAGACCTCTCCTGCGGTCGAGACCTCGTAGGTGCGACTCCCAGGGGAAAATCCTACCATCGCAGGTGCGGACCTTTCTCCGCAGGAGCGGGTCCGCTGGTGCGGAAAACTAACCGCAGGTGCGATCCCCAGGCTTCTTTCCAAAATCTGTAGGTGCGACCAATAATTCGCAAGTATGGTCCTCGAGTCGCAGGTGTGAAGTCACTGAAGGCAGTAAGCCCATTTAAGTCGGGACTTAACCATTTTTCACCACTTTCTTCTCCTCCATTGACGATTTTGAGAGCTTTCAAGAGGGTGTTCGACCTAGCTACAAAAAGTTAAGTAATTTCCATTTAAATGTTATATTATTACACTAAATCTTAGGTAGAGTAACACCTAATTAGTGGAAATCAAAGTGGTTAGGGTGAAAACCTAGGGTTGATGGATTTTAGGGAATTTCACCACTTTTGTAACGACCTAATCGGTCGATTTGCGTTATCGGACCCCGTTCCCCTAAATGAAACCTCCCATAGCGACATTTTATCATTTATGACTTGCGGGGACTGGTGGTCCAGAATTCAGAGGTGTTTAGAGTGCATAGGAATAATTGGTTCCTTAAGGTTGGCCTTTAAGGCCAAGTTTGACTTCAGTCAACATTTTTGGTAAATGATCTCGGAATAGAGTTTCGTGAGTTTTGGTAGCTTCGTGTGATGATTTCGGACCTGGGCGTATGTTCGGATTGGGTTTCTGATGACTCGGGGTCATTTCAGCGCCCAATATTGAAATAAGAAGTTCCTTAAGTTCATAATTTGGTTTGGGACGTGTTTTTGTGTTATCGAGGTCTGAACGGAATTCCAAGACCGGGCATAGTTCCATAATGTTAATTATGACTTGCCTGCAAAATTTGAGGTCATTCCGAGTTGTATAGGTCGGTTCGGCGCGCTGTGAGCGAAGTCTAGAAAACTTAAAGTTCCTAAGTTTGGTTCTTGGGGTTTGGGGGTGTGATTTCGAGTTTTAGCATTGTTTTGGGTGTTCAGGAGGCTCGATCGAGTCCGTATTATGATTTGGGACTCGTTGGTATATTTGGCTAGGGCTCGAGTGGGCCCAGGTGCCTTCCGGGCACCTAACGGGGCTAAAAACCAGCAAAACATAGCTGCTGGTGCACCTGTTCTGGTGTGACCGCAGGTGCGGTTGTCCAGTCGCAGGTGGGGGACTGCTCATGCGGTCCCCAGCATCGCAGGTGCGATCACCCAATGGCCTGGCCAATTATCGAGGGTGCGGAAAATATTCCGCAGGAGCGGAGCCGAAGGTACGGTCTCCACTCTGCAGGTGCGGGCCCAGGCTCCCCAGCCCATTTCCGTAGGTGCGAGATTTTTCTCGCAGGAGAGGTCCCCGAGCCGCAGGAGCGGAATCACTGTTCAGGCAGTGTGTTTTATATACGGGTTTTAAACCCATTTTTCTCATTTCTTCTTCTTCCTTGGGCGATTTTCCTCCATTGATAAGGGCTAATGACCTACTCTTCTAAGATAAGTGAACTCTACTCAAAATTTAGCTTCATGCATGGATTCTAGCTTAATTAACTACATAAATTAGTGCAAAAATCAAAAATTTGGGTAGTAACCTAGAACTTGTGATAATTTGAGAATTTTTCTGTGAATTGGCCATGAAATCAAGTAAGAATCGTGTATAGGCTTGGGGTGAGTGTTCCCTTCGAGAATTATCGGAATCCAAGCGTGCGGGCCCGGGGTTGGATTTTGAGAATTTCTCAAGAATGTTGAATTATGAAAAAATTAGAACAATTTCCCTACTTTGAGCATGCATTGATGTCATTATTCTATATTTCGCTAGTTGCGAACAGTCGAGGGTAGATTTCGGAGATTCGGGCGCGTCCTTGATCCGTGGGGTGGTTTCGTCACGAGGTGAGTCTCTTTTCCAACCTTTTAAGGGGGGAATGTCCCCATAGGTTCCTTATTTACTATGTAGATATGTTGTGGGGGCCGCGTACGTACAAAGTGACGAGAGTCCGTACGTTGCGACTATATTGCTATGTCGGGTAGCTTTAGGACTCACGAGCATGCCACTATGTGCCTTATTTGTACCTTGTATGTGTTAAGAGTTGTTATTATTGTCGAGGTGATATGGGAACATGAAACATTATGATTGAGATCCCAGTTGGCTAGACGTGGTATTGGCACAGTCCTGTTGAGTTCATTGTTGAGTTGTTACACACATGTACTTATATAGATACACACTTATTATTATCGAGTCAGCACACGAGTCGCAGGTATGATGCGCGATCGTGGGTCAGCTTATCATTATCGAGTCAGCACACGAGTCGCAGGTATGATGCGCGATCGTGGGTTAGCTTATTATATTGAGTCAGCACGCGAGTCGCAGGTATGATTTGCGATCGTGGGTTAGCTGATGATCTCAGTCCCTATGACTACCCTTATGACTCCGGCCGGTCGTCTTGTCCTGGTATCTGTATGATCACTTGAGTTCTGAGTCACTTAAAACTAGAGTGTCAGGTATTGGTTAAGAGAAGATTTTGGTACCTTGTTGTTCCTTTTTCAGTTACTATCTGGATTTTCATTATTTGATATGTACTTGTTGCTCACTGTTTCTCATGACTATTGCTTTAGCCATATTTCGTCATATATTATATTGCTGGACCTTAGTGAGTACCTAGTCGACCTCTCGTCACTACTCTTTCGAGTTTGGGCGGGATACTCACTGGGTACATATTTATTATGTACTCATGCTGCACTTCTTCTTCTTTTGTACTTGACTGTACTTCTTCTTCTTCTGTTCCTAACAATCTTTGGCAGCACCCCGGGGTTTCCTTTTTCATTTTCCCGTCTACTTCATTCAGACTTTGGGATTTTGTATATATATATGTTATCCGTGTATATTCAGATAGTTTTTCGTGATCCTCGTGACACTAGTTCCCTAGCACACATGTAGCGTATAGTTTGGATTTTGGGCTGTATATTTATACATATGCTTATATTTTGGCTCATGTATCAGATGGTTTTATTTTATTTCACAGGCTATCATCATGTTAATAATTGTTTAAAGTAGGTAAACGTTGGAATAATTAATCAAATGGTAAGGGTAACACTTAGTGTAATTCATGTTGGCTTGCCTAACCCCGCTGTTGGGCGCCATCATGACCCGCGTGGGATTTTGGGTCGTGACAACGTGGTATCTGAGCACTAGGTTCACGTAAGTCTCACGAGTCACGGGCGAACCCAGTAGAGTCTTGCGGATCGGTACGGAGACGTCTGTACTTATCTTCAGGAGACTACAGGGTGTTAGGAAACCTCTACTTGTTCTTACTCTATCGTACAACCTATGATTTACTAAATTCATTCTTCTATTCTCTCACAGATGGTGAGGATGCGTGCATCTCATGTTCCTGATCCGGGAGAGGGTGCTGCCCCCGCCGCTCGAGACCGTGGTAGGGGCAGGGGTAGGGCAGCTACTCGTGGTAGGGGACGAGGGCGTCCTAGAGCTATACTGGTCCCGCCACCAGAGGACCCTATATTAGAGGATCAAGATGAGGTGCCTCCAGTAGATCCGGCATCCATAGACTTTATGACGGCGCCAGGCTTTCAGGCAGCCATGGGCCGTATGATGAGATTCATGGACACCATGTCCCAGGTTGGTTTATTTCCAGCAGATACTGTCACTTCACAGGCGGGAGGGGGAGCCTAGACCCCTACTTCCCAGGCCGCAAGACCGACAGCATCATTACATCCCACCCCGGGTACACTGCCCGTGGATATACCCAGTATGTAGCGGCAGCACTGAAGCCCAGACCAGTTGTGGGTGGCGACCAGCATAAGATGTTAGACAGATGGACCCGCTTACACCCCCCAGTCTTTGAGGGTGAGCGAGGTGAGGATGCCCAGGATTTCATTGATAGGTGCAGGGATAGACTGCACAACATGGGGATCCTAGCGTCCCATGGAGTGGATTTCACTGCATTCTAGTTAGAGGGCAGAGCTCGTAGGTGGTGGCAGTCTTATATTCTCAGCAGGCCAGCCGATTCTCCTACTATCACTTGGGAGCATTTCACACAGATGTTCTTGGATAGATATATTCCACCCTCTGAGAGGGAAGAGCTGAGGGGTCAGTTTGAGCGGTTAGAGCAGGGGCAAATGTCCGTGACAGATTATGAGGCCAGATTTTTAGAGATGTCGCGCCATGCTCTTATGATATTACCCACCGATGCTGAGAGAATTTGGAGGTTTGTAGCAGGGTTGCATCCAGGTATTAGGTCCACCATGGCTCGAGAGGTGGGGATGGGTACCCCTTACCAGCTTGTGGTCGAGATAGCTCGACAAATTGAGGGATATCGATTGAAGGGCAGGGAGCAGGGTCAGCAGGACAAGAGGGGCAGATTTACAAGTGATTTCAGGGCTGCTCCAGCTAGGGTCAGGGGTCAGTTTGGAGGCGGTCGGTCCAGCATGCCTTCATATGCAGCACCTCCACCACCTCCCCGAGGTGTCCCGGTTAGGCCCCAATTCAGTGCCATGCCAGAGCGCTCCTATCATCCTCCAGCTATTCAGAGTTCTCCTAGTGGTTATTCCAGTCACCAGAGATCCTTCGATCCTTATTTCAATGCTATGCCTGAGGGCTCTCATCGCCCTCCGGCCATTCAAGATTCTTCTTCTTCGGGTCAGCAGGATATGTCACTTATGAGGTGCTTAGAGTGTGGGAACTTAGGCCACATAAGGAGGGATGGTCCCAGCTATCGGGACAAGGCCATGCAGTAGAGTCACCAGCCTGCGATTTCAGCACAAGCAGTTCGACCTCTTAGAGGTGGGGGTCAGGTTGGCAGGGGCCGTCCTAGAGGGGGAGGCCAGTCCGGAGGGGGTCAGTCAGCTCCAGCTCATTCTGGGGGAGCTCAGTCTTCAGGTGCTCCAGCTAGGTTTTATGCTATTCCGGCCGGATCAGATGCAGTAGTCTCAGACGCCGTGATCACAGGTATTATCTCAGTATGTGGTAGAGAGGCTTCAGTATTGTTTGATCCAGGATCCACTTATTCATATGTTTCAGCCTTATTTGCTCCTTTTCTGGATGTCTCTCGAGAGTCTTGGGATCTCCTATATATGTGTCCACTCCTGTGGGCGACTCTGTGGTGGTAGAACGGGTGTATCGGTCTTGTGTGATCACCTTCTGTGAGTTCGAGACCAGAGCAGACCTTTTATTGCTCGACATTGATTTTGAGATTATTCTAGGCATGGATTGGCTATCTCATCAACATGTTGTGCTTGATTGCCATGCCAAGACAGTTACTTTAGCCATGCCTGAGTCACCTAGGCTGGAGTGGAGGGTTTCTTTAGTTAGCTCAGCTAGCCGGGTTATTTCATTCCTGAAGGCTCGGCATATGGTCGAGAAGGGTTGTCTAGCCTATTTTGCTTATGTGCGGGACACCACCGCCGAGTCTCCGACGATTGATTCCACGCCAGTTGTTCGAGAGTATGCTGATGTATTTCCTTCGGATCTTCCGGGCATGCCTCCGGACTGTGATATTGACTTCTGCATTGATTTAGCTCCAGGCACCCAGCCTATATCCATTCCTCTGTATCGTATAGCTCCGAAAGAGTTGAAGGAGTTGAAGGAGCAGCTTGAGGAGTTGTTAGCTAAGGGGTTCATCAGACCGAATGTATCGTCGTGGGGTGCTCCAGTTCTATTTGTGAAGAAGAAGGATGGGTCTATGCGGATGTGTATTGACTACCGCCAGTTGAACAAGGTTACCATTAAGAACAAGTATCCCTTGCCGTGCATCGATGATTTGTTTGACCAGTTGCAGGGTGCTCGTGTGTTTTCTAAGATTGATTTGAGATTAGGGTATCATGAATTAAGGATTCGGGCTTCAGATGTTCTGAAGACTGCTTTTCGTACGAGATATGGCCATTATGAGTTCATGGTGATGTCTTTTGGCTTGACTAATGCCCCCGCAACCTTTATGGACTTGATGAATAGGGTGTTCAGGCTGTATATTGATTCCTTCGTCATTTTCTTCATTGATGACCTTTTGATTTACTCCCGTATCCTGGGGGAGCACGAGCAGCATTTAAGAGTTGTGCTCCAGACTTTGCTAGAACAGAAGCTATATGCTAAGTTCTCCAAGTGTGAGTTTTTGTTGGATTCCGTGGCACTTTTGGGGCATGTGGTATCCGGAGAGGATATCAAGGTTGATCTTCAGAAGATCGAGGCAGTTCAGAGTTGGTCGCGTCCCACTTGAGCTACAGAGATCAGGAGCTTTTTAGGCCTAGCAGGTTATTATCGCCGATTTGTGGAGGGTTTCTCTTCTATTGCAGCTCCATTGACTAGATTGACTCAGAAGAAGGCCCCGTTTCGATGGTCTGACGAGTATGAGGCGAGCTTTCAGAAGCCCAAGACAGCATTGACCTCAGCGCCAATTCTAGTATTGCCATCCGGTTCTGGGATGTACACGGTATATTGTGACGCTTCACGCGTTGGATTGGGGTGCGTGTTGATGCAAGAGGGAAGAGTTATTGCTTATGCTTCACGCCAGCTGAAGGTTCATGAGGAGAATTACCATGTGCATGATTTAGAGTTGGCGGCGGTTGTTCATGCTCTTAATATTTGGAGGCACTATTTGTATGGAGTGTCATGTGAGGTTTATACAGACCATCGTAGCTTGCAGCACTTATTCAAATAGAAGGATCTTAATTTGAGGCAGCGCAGATGGCTTGAGTTGTAGATGGCTAATGTGGTGGCAGATGCTTTGAGCCGGAAGGCTGAGAGAATGAGTAACTTGGCTTAAATTGCAGCGGAGGAAAGACCTCTAGCCTTGGACATTCAGTCCTTGGCCAATCTCCTGGTGAGATTAGACCTTTCAGAGCCTCGTCGAGTTTTAGCACATATGGTTTCTCAGTCTTCATTATTAGGAGAGATTAAGGCCCGACAGTTCTATGATCCGTGCTTGGCAGAGCTTCGGGAGATTGTGGTTCAGGGTAGGGCCAAAGAGGTTGCTATTGGCGAGGATGGTGTTCTGAGACTTCATGGCCGCTTATGTGTACCTAATGTTGATGGCCTAAGCGAGAGGATTCTAGAAGAGGCACACATTTCTCAGTATTCTGTTCACCCTGGTGCTACGAAGATGTATCATGATTTGAAGCAACATTTCTAGTGGAGGCGAATGAAGAAGGACATTGTAGAGTATGTGACTAGGTGTCTTAATTTCCAGCAGGTTAAGTATGAGCACCAGAGGCCAGGAGGCCTACTTCAGCAGATGCCCATTCCTGAGTGGAAATGGGAGCGCATTGCTATGGATTTCATGGTTGGGTTGCCTCGGACTTCGTGAAGGTTGACGCGGTTTGGGTCATTGTGGATAGATTGAACAAATTGGCGCATTTCATTCCACTGGCTACTGCATATTTATCTGAGAGGTTGGCCCAAATCTACATTCGGGAGATAGTCCGGTTGTCTGGTGTGCCGGTGTCCATTATATCAGATCGAGGTCCTCAGTTCACCTCGCACTTCTGGAGAGCATTGCATAGTGAGATGGGCACCCAGATAGACCTCAGCATAGCATTCCATCCTCAGACTGATGGTCAGTCAGAGTGTATAGTTCAAATATTGGAGGACATGCTCAGGGCATGTGTGATTGATTTCAGGGGTCAGTGGGACCAGTTTTTGCCATTGACCGAGTTTTCTTACAATAATAGTTATCAGTCCAGCATTGAGATGGCACCATTTGAGGCTTTGTATGGTCGGCGATGTCGTTCTCCTATCAGGTGGTTTGAGCCTGGAGAGGCTAAGTTATATGGCACCGACATGGTGAGGGATGCCTTGGAGAAATTGAAGTTGATTCAGGAGAGGCTCCGTGCAGCACAGTCCAGACAGAAGAGTTACATAGATCAGAGAGCGCGTGATGTATCATTTATGGAGGGATATAGGGTCATGTTGAAAGTCTCGCTTATGAAGGGTATTATGAGGTTTGGGAAGAAGGGAAAGCTGTCGAGGTGTTGAGGCGAGTTGGGGAGGTTTCTTATGAGCTGTCCTTGCCTTCCAGCTTATCAGGAGTTCACCCAGTTTTTCATGTATCCATGATCCGGAGGTACCACGCCGACTTCTCTCATATGGTCGATTTCAGTTGGGTTACGAGGACCGCCAGTTGAGGTCCAAGAGAATTTCTACCGTAAAGGTCCAGTGGAGGGGCCAACCAGTTAGAGAGGCGACCTGGGAGTCCGAGGAGGACATGCAGAGCATATATCCACACTTATTCAGCACTTCAGGTATGATTCTAGACCTGTTCGAGGCCGAACGTTTGTTTAAGAGGTGGAGAATGTAACGACCCGACCGGTCATTTTGCGTTATCAGACCCCGTTCCCCTAAATGAAACCTCCCATAGTGGCATTTTATGATTTATGACTTGCGGGGACTGGTGGTCCGGGATTCAGAGGTGTTTAGAGTGCATAGGAACAATTGGTTCCTTAAGGTTGGCATTTAAGTCCAAGTTTGACTTCGGTCAATATTTTTGGTAAACGACCTCGGAATCGAGTTTCGTCGGTTTTGGTAGCTTTGTGTGATGATTTCGGACCTAGGCGTATGTTCGAATTGGGTTTCGGATGACCCGGGGGCATTTCGGTGCCCAATATTGAAATAAGAAGTTCCTTAAGTTCGTATTTTGGTTTGGGACTTGTTTTTGTGTTATCGAGGTCCGAATGGAATTCCGAGATCGGGAATAGTTCCGTTATGTTAATTATGACTTGCCTGCAAAATTTGAGCTCGTTCCGAGTTGTATAGGTCAGTTCGGCGCACTGTGAGCGAAGTCTAAAAAACTTAAAGTTCCTAAGTTTGGTTCTTGGGGTTTAGGGGTGTGATTTCGAGTTTTAGCGTTGTTTTGGGTGTTCTGAAGGCTCGAGTGAACCCGTATTATGATTTGGGACTCGTTGGTATATTTGGGCTAGGGCTCGGGTGGGCCGAGGTGCCCTCCGGGCACCTAACGGGGCTAAAAACCAGCAAAACATAGTTGTTGGTGCACCTGTTCTGGTGTGACCGCATGTGCGGTTGCCCAGTCGCAGGTGCGGGACCGCTCCTACAGTCCCCAGCATCGCAGGTGCGATCACTCAATAGCCTGGCCAATTATCGCGGGTGCAGAAAATATTCTGCAGGAGCGGAGCCGCAGGTGCGGTCTCCACTCCGCAGGTGCGGCTCCCCAGCCCATTTTCGCAAGTGCGAGATTTTTCTCGCAGGAGCGGTCCCCGAGCCGCGAGGGCGGAATCACTGTCAGGCAGTGTGTTTTATATACGGATTTTAAACCCATTTTTCTCCTTTCTTCTTCTTCCTTGGGTGATTTTCCTCCATTGATAAGGGCTAACGACCTGGTCTTCTAAGGTAAGTGAACTCTACTCAAAATTTAGCTTCATGCATGGATTCTAGCTTAATTAACTACATAAATTAGTGAAAAAATCAAAAATTTGGGTAGTAACCTAGAACTTGTGATAATTTGAGAATTTTTCTGTGAATTGGCCATGAAATCAAGTAAGAATCGTATATAGGCTTGGGGTGAGTGTTCCCTTCGAGAATTATCGGAATCCGAGCGTGCGGGCCCGGGGTTGGATTTTGGGAATTTCTCAAGAATGTTGAATTATGGAAAAATTAGAACAATTTCCCTACTTTGAGCATGCATTGATGTCATTATACTATATTTCGCTAGTTGCGAACAGTCGAGGGTAGATTTCGGAGATTCGGGCGCGTCCTTAATCCGAGGGGTGGTTTCATCACGAGGTGAGTCTCCTTTCCAACCTTGTAAGGGGGAAATGTCCCCATAGGTTCCTTATTTACTATGTAGATATGTTGTGGGGGCCGCGTACGTACAAAATGACGAGAGTCCGTACGTGGCGACTATATTGCTATGTCGGGTAGCTTTAGGACTCAAGAGCATGCCACTATGTGCCTTCTTTGTACCTTATATGTGTTAAGAGTTGTAATTATTGTCGAGGTGATATGGGAACATGAAACATTATGATTGAGATCCCAGTTGGCTAGCCGTGGTATTGGCACAGTCCTGTTGAGTTGTTACACACGTGTACTTATATATATACACACTTATTATTATCGAGTCAGCAGACGAGTCGCAGGTATGATGCGCAATCATGGGTCAGCTTATCATTATCGAGTCAGCACACGAGTCGCAGGTACAATGCGAGATCGTGGGTTAGCTTATTATATTGAGTCAGCACGTGAGTCACAGGTATGATTCGCGCTCGTGGGTTAGCTGATGACCTCAGTCCCTATGACCACCCTTATGACTCTGGCCGGTCGTCTTGTCCTGGTATGTGTACGATCACTTGAGTTCTGAGTCACTTAAAACTAGAGTGTCAGGTATTGGTTAAGAGAAGATTTTGGTACCTTGTTGTTCCTTTTTCAGTTACTATCTGGATTTTCGTTATTTTCTATGTACTTTTTGCTCAATGTTTCTCATGCCTGTTGCTTTAGCCATATTTCATCATATATTATATTGCTGGACCTTAGTAATTTTCTAGTCGACCTCTCGTCACTACTCTTTTGAGTTTGGGCGGGATACTCACTAGGTACATATTTATTATATACTCATGCTACACTCCTTCTTCTTCTGTACTTGACTGTACAGGTCAGGAGGCTGGTACATCTGATTATCAGGCCGGTGTTAGATACTGACTTGAGCTGATTCGACTTCGCAGTGTGCTGCTCTTCCTGACGATCTCTGGCAGCACCCCGGAGTTTCCTTTGTCATTTTCCCGTCTACTTCATTCAGACTTTGGGATTTTGTATATATATATATATATGTTATCCGTGTATATTTAGATAGTTGCCCGTGATCCTGGTGACACTATTTCATGGCACACTCAAAGCGTATATTTTGGGTTTTGGGCTGTATATTTATACATATGCTTATCTTTTGGCTCATGTATCAGATGGTTTAATTTTATGTCACAAGCTATCATCATGTTAAAAATTGTTTAAAGTTGGTAAACGTTGGAATAATTAATCAAATGGGAAGGGTAACACTTGGTGTAATTCATGTTGGCTTGCCTAACACCGTTGTTGGGCGCCATCACGACCCGCGTGGGATTTTGGGTCGTGACAACTTTTCTACCATGAAATCATGTAAAGACTATATATTAATGACCCTTAGGCTATGGGTGAGTATTTCCTTCAACAATTTCCGGAATCCGAGCATGTGGGCCTGGGGGTGTATTTTGGGATATCTTCAAGAAAGATGAATTGGCTAAGCTAGTAAGAGAATTTCATACTTTTGAGTGTATATTGATGTATTTATATAATATTTGACTAGTTTTGAGTCCTCGGGTGTAGAGTTTGGAGGTTCGGGCGTGTTCTTGACCCGGGAAGTAGGTCCAACGTGAGGTGAGTCTCCTTTCTAACCTTGTAAGAGGAAATTGTCCCCATAGGTAATTATAAATGATTGAATTGTCCTTATTTGCGGGGGCTACGCACGCAAGAAGTTACGAGAGTCCGTGTGTAGCTACTACTATGTTATGTGGGGTAGTCTTTAGGACTCACAAGCATGCTTATATGTCTTACTTGTATCCCTACATGTATTTCTAGTCGATTATTATCCTTGAAACTAACATGAGAAAAATGGAAGGTTATATTAAATCTTGTTGTTGCCGTGATTTCTGTTTTCCAAGTGTGAACTCTATATTTCCTGAAATTTCTGATAAACTCTGTATATGTATACGAGCACCCGCGTCGCATGTATGATCCGTGAGCTGGGTAGCTTTATATTATGTCAACTGCGTCGCACGATCGATTCGCGAGTGGGGTAATAGACGCATCTATGGTTCGAGCTGTTCGACCCCTCGGCAGTGCACATTTAATTGTTGCGTCGCTTCGGCCGTACGCCTCGGCATACTATATGCTATGTATTTGACTGAGAGTCTTATTAATATTTTCAAATGAATTGTTCTATGTGGTAGGGGGTTTTGGACTTGTAATAATGTTTTTATTTGACACTTGCGATAAGTGGTAGTCCATATACATGATATTCCATGTCTACTTGATTTACATAATTGTTAATCCTGATTAAACCTGTTTAATTATATTATTGTTAAGGACACTAATGAGTAATACGTCTACCTCTCGTCACTACTTCTTCCAGTTTAGACGGGATACTCACTGGGTACATATTTGTTTATATATACTCATGCTACGCTTCTGTACTTAATTGTACAGGTTCTGAGGCTGGTGCATATGGTTACCATACCGGAGCGTGATCTTGAGAGTACTTACTGGGCTAGACTACACGGTGAGCTGCTCTTCCCGGCGTTCCTCAGCAGCACTGTGGAGTTTCTATTATTTTTGGATATTTTGTCTACCCCTTTCCAGACAATTGTATATTATTTTGTCTACATATTCCAGTGATCGCCTGTGGACTTGTGACACTAGGTCTTGGCACGCGTAGTTGGTTTTCTAATATTTTTGGCTACACTACATATATTGGCAAACGATATTTTGAGTTCATTTAATCAAATTGCATCACTTGACTGTTTTCTTTAAATGATTTCTAAATAAAAAGTTTGTCAAGCACGTAAATATTTAAACAAGTGAAGAAATCTCGCTAGTAATTGATGTTGGTTTGCCCGACTCTGGTGTTGGGCGCCATCACGACCTGAGTTGGAATTTGGTTCGTGACATCCTCCTCCTCCTAGTCCACTTAAAGGCAAAGGCAAAGGCAAAGGCAAAATGGAAGATTTGGGCAACATCAGACAGGAAAACACAATGCCAGGGGAACGAATAGAAGCTCTTGACAATCAAGGTACTCAGGTTCAGAATGATGTTATGTCACAACTCGAGCAAAGGTTGTTTTAACTCCAAGGGGAGCTTGAGCATGTACGTAACTTAGCAAATTTATCCTTCTCACTCAGTGTCCCAAATGTCATTCAAAATACCATAACTCCTCAGAACACCCCAAACAAACAGAACCCTCCCACAACTCATCATCATACAACTCCACCGAAAAAACAAATTATCCCACCACAGCACCAGCACAACACTTTCCACGCTCCAATAAATACCCCGCTAATTATCCCTAACCACAAGACTCCATAAGTGACCGCCTCTATGATCAAACACCAGGTCATCAGAATAACCCCATATACGTGAAGACTCTACCTCACTCCACCTAACACATTGCTTACACACCTAAATCCAGTGAGTAGAATATGCTCATTAAGAATTTGGCCGAGGAACTCAAGAAGCTGACTAGTCGAGTTCAGGGCGTTGAAGGAAGAAAGGGAGTCGAAGGGTTGAACTATGAAGATCTCTGCATACAACCCGATGTTGAACTACCGGAGGGTTACAAACCTCCTAAGTTCGGAATGTTCGATGGTACAAGTGATCCTAGGGTCCATCTGAGGACCTATTGTGATAAATTGGTTGGAGTAGGAAGAGACAAGAAGATTCGCATGAAATTGTTCATGAGGAGTCTCACAGGAGATGCTTTATCTTGGTACATCATCCAAAACCCTAAGAAGTGGTCTGGCTGGGTGAGTATGGCATCAGACTTCATGGACTGATTCAGGTTCAATACGGAGAATGCACCAGACGTGTTCTACATCCAGAACCTTAAAAAGAAGCCCACCGAAACTTTTCGCGAGTATGCTGCTCGCTGGAGATCTGAAGCAGCCAAGGTCAGGCCTGCCCTAGAGAAAGAGTAAATTAACAAATTCTTCGTCTGGGCACAAGACCCGCAGTATTATGAGAGGCTAATGGTGATTGAAAACCATAAATTCTCTGACATCATCAAGTTGGGTGAGAGAATCGAAGAAGATATCAAGAGTGGAATGGTCACTAACTTTGAGGCCCTACACGCCACCAACAAAGCCTTGCAGTCTGGTGGTATATCCAAGAAGAAAGATGCAGGAACGATAATGGTTGCACAGGGACCCAAATCCCCGTTGGTATACAGAACTTCCCCACTCACCTATCAAGCACCCTCGCCCACCTATCAGCCAGCACCTCCATCAACATATCAGCCATCTCCACCATCTACACATCAGCTTACGTCCCCCAGATACTCCCAACCAGCTCCTGTTTATCACACCTACAACTCACAGCCATCTCACTTCCAATCACCCCCTGCTCGCCAAAATTTCCAGATACCTCGACCCAACTTTGATCGCAGACCTCCTAAACAATACACTGCCATTGCTGAACCTATCGACCAGTTGTATGAAAGATTAAAAGTTGCTTGTTATGTCACTCATATCCCTGATATAACCCCTGAAAATCCAACCCAATGGCTCAATCCAAACAAGACATGTGCATATCATTCCGGCATGAAGGGGCATACAATTGATGAATGTCGCTTATTGAAGGATAAGATCCAGTCTATGATCGATAACAAGGTCATCCAGGCAAAAGAAGTTGCTCCCAATGTTCGCAACAATCTGCTTCCAGACCATACGGGTGTCAATATTATAGAGATAAAAGAAAATTGGGACCCATAGGGGTCGATCGGTTAATCATAGAAGATGATGACCCAAAGAAGCCAGCAGTCACTCTTAATCCCATCATAGTCCAGATTCAGCCATCCGGAAACATCGAGGTAACTGCGTCACTCCATTCAAGTTTGAAACGGCACTACCTACAAACACACATTTGTCGTTCGAGGTTGAAGTTATGCCGCCTGCTAAGGCACCCATTCCATTTGAAGTGAAAGTAGTTGCACCAATCACAGTGACAGTGTCAACCACGCTACCTTTCAATGACAAGGATATACCTTGGGATTACACGGCTGAAGCAAGAAGGAAAGGTAAAGTCAAGATAGAAGAAGTTGGTGCTGCATAGGGGATGACAAGGACCGGCAGGGTCTATACACCTGAACACTTGGCAGAGTCTAGCAAGAATGCTTCCAACAGGCCACCCTTCATTGAGACAGTCCTAGATGATCTTTGGAGGAAGGTGCAGGCCAGGGAATACTCAGTCATCGATCAACTGAACAAACTCCAGCCCATATATCCATTCTGTCATTTCTATAGAATTCAGAGACACACAGGAATGCTTTGATGAAAGTGTTGAACGAAGCATATGTGCCAAATAACATAACTAGTAGAGAAATGGCCAATATGGTAGGTCAAGTACTAGAGAGTCAGATGATCACTTTCCACGAGGACGAGCTGCCGCCTGAAGGTATAAGTCATAACAAAGCACTACACATCACTGTGTAATGTGAGGACTACTTCATCACCAGGATTCTGATCAACGATGGATCCAGCCTCAACATCTATCCGTTGACAACACTCAAGAAATTGGGCAAAGGACTACACGAGATCAAAGAAGGATCTATGAATGTAAAGGCTTTCGACGGTTCTCAGAGGTCTACCATCGGTGAAATCAATCTTTGTCTGTAGATGGGACCTATATGGTTCGAAATTGAATTTCAGGTGATAGACATATCGGCATCCTATAATCTGTTGTTGGGACGCTTATGTATACATGTCGTCGGGGTTGTAGCATCAACATTGCATCAGGTGGTAAAATTTGAATGGAACCACCAGGAAGTGATCATCCATGGAGACGGAAGCAATCCTATCTATGGTCGCCAGACCATCCCAGTGATTGAAGGTAGAAGAAGGCTGGGTGGAGAAACCTACCACCACATTGAACGAGTCAATGTAGTGGATAAAGAAAAATAGTGGGATAGTAAGATCGAGAGCATACTGAACTGGAGTAGGTACGAGCCTGGCAGAGGACTCGGGAAAAATCTTCAAGGGATTTCCAAACCAATACAGTTGAAGAACCATGGCACCACTTTTGGGTTGGGATACAAATACACTTGGCAGTAGTACGAAGACGGGTCGCCACCATGGCCCGGTCCCTACTATCCATTGGAACAGCCTATACCACATCTGGAGCAGACTTTCCAGCAAGTTGATATCATATAGGGGTCACAAGAAGAATAAACTCTAGCAGCTTTGGATCTATTACTGGAAGACGGTGACATGGACTGTTGTGTTATTATTGAGGAGGAGGAGGAGGAGGAAGTCCCTACCATCAAAACTGTGAGCAAGGGATCGTTTCTCAAGAATTAGACTGTCAGACCATCCAGGGCCCAATGAGTCCCGGGGTAGCAAGGCTGAACAAGCATTGTTTATTTCATTTTTCTAATGATTTATTTTTCCGCATTTCCATTTTTGCATTTTCCAATAAAATCTCCGATGTTCCAAAACATTCGAAAATCACTTTTATGTTTCAACGAATATGTATTCATTTACTATCATTTTCTCTCATTATTTTATCTTACAACATTATTATTTCCTGTCTTGATGAACCAATGACTGCGACATGCAATGAGACAACGCAACAAAAGGACAGTGATTCAGAAGAATAATATACTATACCCGATGAAATTATCAGAGAAGTTGAGGATTTTGAAAAAATAGACCTAAGTCCAATATGGACGAAACCGAGATAGTCAACCTGAAAGATTCAGAAACTGTCAAGGAAACTCGCATCAGCATTCATCTATTGCCATAAGAGAAAGTGGAATACACATAATTCTTGAAAGTGTGTGAATACATATTTGCATGGTCGTATGATGACATGACTGGTCTGAGAACATCCATTGTGGCTCATAAGTTACCAACCAATCCAATGTAACCGCTGGTAAAGCAGAAGCTCAGAAAATTCAATCATGATATGAGTCTGAAAATCAAAGAGGAAGTTACCAAGAAAATAAACACCAAGGTTCTCAAGGTAGTTGAATATCCGACATGGTTAGCCAACATCGTGCCAGTGCCCAAGAAAGATGTAAAAGTCAGGGTTTGGGTCGACTACCGGGATCTCAACCGGGCCAGTCCGAAGGATGATTTTCCTCTCCCAAACATACACATCTTGATTGACAATTGTGCAAAGCATGAACTTCAATCGTTCGTGGATTGTTTTGCTGGTTACCACCAGATTTGGATGGACGAGGAAGACGCTGAGAAAATAGCTTTCATTATGCCGTGGGGAGTTTACTGTTATAAGATGATGTCGTTCGGCCTAAAAAATGCTGGGGCCACCTATATGAGAGCTTTGACCACTATCTTCCATGACATGATACACAGAGAAATCGAGGTGTATGTGGATGACATCATCATCAAGTCCAAAAGAGCCGCTGACCATACAGCATATTTGAGAAAATTCGTCGACAGGCTACGAAAGTACAACTTGAAGTTAAACCCCGCAAAGTGTGCGTTCGGAGTTCTTGTTGAGAAATTGCTTGGGTTCATCGTCAGCCGACGAGGAATAGAACTGGATCCATCAAAGGTCAAAGCCATCCAAGAATTGCCACTGCCAAAGAACAAGAAAGATGTGATGAGTTTCCTGAGACGCCTTAACTACATCAATCGATTCATAGCCCAGTCCACGGTTATATGTGAACCAATCTTCAAGATGCTGAAGAAAGATGATGCAACCGAATGGACCAATGATTGTCAGAAAGCTTTCGACAGAATCAAGGAATACTTGTCAACATCACCAGTCTTGGTCCCGCCAGTGCTAGGTAGACCCTTGCTAATCTACCTTGCGGTATTAGATGGAGCTTTTGGCTGCGTTCTGGGGAAGCACGATGAGACAGGAAGAAAGGAACAGGTTATTTATTATCTGAGTAAGAAGTTCACTCCACACGAGGCACGGTATTCTCTACTGGAACGTACATGTTGTGCTCTAACCCGGGTAGCCCAGAATCTGAAGCATTACTTCTGTGCCTACACAACGTATATCATATCAAGGATGGATCCCTTGAAATATATCTTTCAGAAGCCCATGCCCACTGGCAAACTGGCCAAATGGCAAATCCTGCTGAGTGAGTTCGACATTGTCTATGTGACTCAGAAAGCGGTCGAGGGGGCCAGCACTGGCAGATCATCTTGTCGAGAACCCCGTGGGAGGAGAATACGAACCCCAGAAAACGTACTTTCCCGATGAAGAAGTGTCATTCATAGGGGAAGACATTGCAGAATCCTATGACGGGTGGAGAATGTTCTTTGGTAGAGCAGCCAATTTCAAAGGAGTCGGCATTGGAGCTATCCTGATATCGGAAACAGGTCAACACTACCCGGTATCTGCCAAACTCATATTTCTCCGTACCAACAATATGGCAGAATATGAGTCCTGCATCTTAGGGCTCAATATGGACATTGACATGAATATCCAAGAGTTGCTAGTAATTGGTGACTCAGATCTGCTAATACACCAAGTACAAAGAGAATGGGCTACCAAGATATTGCCATATTTGCACCATGTGCAAGAATTGAGGAAAATTTTCGACACGTCCCCAGAATTCAGAACGAGTTTGCCGATGCATTGGCTACTCTATCACCCATGATACAACATCCAGATACAAACTTCATTGATCCTATTCCAGGAAAGATCCATAGCCAACCAACATACTATGCCCACATTCAAGAAGAAGCAGACGGGAGACCATGGTTCCACGATATCAGGGAATATTTGTCAAATGGAGAGTACCCAGAGCTTGCAAATCACACTCGGAAACATACATTCCGGAGATTGTCCAACAACTTCTTTCTCAGCGGAGGAAACCTATACAGGAGGACTCCTGACTTGGGATTATTAAGATGTGTCGATGCAAAGGAAGCCTCCAGACTACTTGAAGAGATACATGATGGGACATGTGGCCCACACATGAATGGTTTTGTCTTAACAAAGAAAATACTCAGAGCCGGTTACTTCTGGATGACCATGGAAACGGATTGCATCCAATAGGTCCGGAAATGCTATCAATGCCAGGTACATGCAGATATGATAAAGGTACCCCCAAACGACCTCAATGCAACAAGCTCACCTTGGGTGTTTGTCGCCTGGGGAATGGACGGTATTGGACCAATCGAGCCCACAGCCTCAAATGGACACAAGTTCATTCTAGTAGCTATTGATTACTTCACCAAATGGGTCGAAGCAACATCATACAAAGCAATGACTAAGAAAGTCGTGGCAGACTTTGTCCGTGACCGTATCATTTGTCGGTTCGGGGCTCCGGAGTCAATCGTCACCGACAACGGATCCAATCTCAACAGTGATCTGATGAAAGCTATGTGCGAGACTTTCAAAATCAAGCACAAGAATTCCACATCCTATAGGCCACAGATGAATGGAGTTGTGGAAGCCGCCAACAAGAACATCAAAAAGATATTGAGAAAGATGATAGAAAAGCATAAACAGTGGCATGAAAAATTATCATTCGCCTTACTGGGATACCGCACCACAGTCCGCATATCAATCGGGGCAACTCCTTATTTACTGGTTTATGGTACGAAAGTTGTTATCCCTGCCGAAGTGGAGATCCCTTCCTTAAGAATCATACAAGAAGTTGAGCTCAACGACGCAAAATGGATAAAAGGTCGCTACGAGCAGTTGGCTCTCATAGATGGGAAAAGGATGAATGCAATATGTCATGGTCAACTTTATCAGAATAGAATCTCCAGATCCTTCAATAAGAGAGTCAAGCCAAGACAGTTCACACCGGGGCAACTAGTGTTAAAGAAGATCTTTCCACATCAAGACGAAGCCAAATGGAAATTTTCTCCCAAATGGCAAGGTTCGTATATGGTTCACCGAGTATTGACAGGAGGAGCTCTGATACTTGCAGAAATGGACGGAGAAGTTTGGCCAAAGTCAATCAATTCAGATGCAGTCAAACGATATTATGTGTAACTTTCTATGATTTTCTTCAATGATGTGAATTGAACTACGCCTGGCATGATTCCCGTTTAAGAGGGGATACGTAAGCAGCCCTATAGGTTCGGTCATAATTCAATAAAAATCTCATTTCCCCCGCAATTGGAAACTAGGGCAGAATTTTGAGAAAGACCCTCAAAATTTTGAAGCAAGCTCAGCCGATCGCAGCATGTACAACGGTTAGAATCGTCAACCATCTAACTAGGGCAGAATTTTGATGAGGACCCTCAAAAATTCGTAGCATGAGTGGTTTTAATGTCTTGAACCATGTCACGGTCATCGGTTCATCTAAATTTCTCAAAATATATTTTTACTATGTCTTTATAAAATCATGCACAATTTCAAAATATAGTTGTGTTTATCAAATGCTACCCCGATGACGCAAACAGAATCATCAGACCAAACAGAGCGAAGCAAGTAAAGCCAGCGGAGACACGAATCAACCTCCCCTATCTACAGAACTCACGATTTTTCTTTGGATGCAGGAACAAAGAATGAACATGTTCAAAATCACAATCCTCGAAACCATCGTACTTGCCGACATTTTCTATCAGCACGAACAAATAATGCTCCGTAGTCAAAATGCTCACATCAATCATAATATCAAAGCATGCTGCCAGCTAAAAAATTCTACTGTCATTTACTATTTAATCTTCTGCATAAGGCTAAGTTCCGCCTTCATTTTGCATAAGGCTAATATCTACCTTCATTTGCATAAGGCTAAGCTCTGCCTTCATCTTGCATAGGACTAAGCTCTGTCCCGCATTTTGCATGAGGCTAATTTCTGCCTCCATCTGCATAAGGCTAACCGCTGCTTTCCTATCTGCATGAGGTTAAGCTCTACCTCCATCTGCATAAGTCTAATCTTTGCCTTCCTATCTGCATGAGGTTAAACTCTACCTCCATTTTCATAGGGCTAATCTCTGCCTTCCATCTTGCATAAGGCTAATCTCTGCCTTCTCTTGCATAAGGCTAATCTATGCCTTCATTCTACATAAGGCTAATCTTTGCCTTCCATATCTATGCATGAGACTAAGCTCTGTCTCCATACTTGCATGAGGGCTAAGCTCTGCCTCCAATTTGCTTTTCACCGAGACTAAGCGCTGTCTCTCGAGCATTATTTACTTTGCTTCTCTTTCGGGCTAAGCTCTGCCCTCCATTTCCCAATACTAAGATCTGCCATGTGGAAGTCATATTACTGCATTTCATGGGTTGAAATATCGCCAACCTGTCCAAAGGCGTCATAGTCTAACGGCACAATCCTCATAGCCGGAAGGCACCATGTCATGGCTTGAGGATCTCTCTCAATTTTGCATATCATTATTCAAAGGCGTCATAGTTCAGAGGCACCATCTTCATGGCTCGAGAACATCATTTCATAGCCTACAATCTCTCATCAAACAATTCATGGCCCAGGACATCATGGTCTGAGGACGTCATCCCTAACCGTTCGAAGACAACATTCATAGTCCAACGGGAGCCTACATCATGTTTAAATTTATCCACAATATACACTTGCGGTATTCTTCTTTGCAGGTAACCCGACAAGAAACGGCTACCCCGCAGGAGAGATCCCGCTCCAGTTCTCCCAGCCATATCAAACCTAACCTCTCCCGTAGAACCGTTCATTCATCTAGCCCTAGATATTGCGTCCGTTCTTGTGGTGAATTCATCGGTATACTTCGCCGATGAATCTGGAACTACATACAACTTGATTCTTGTAAAACCAGGGATATGTAGGCAGCTCAAAACCAGGGTGCGGCCTAAATCTCTCTAACCATTTCGCTCGGTCAAAACCGGCCATCATATCTTTACCCGACAACTCTTTCATCCTTTCCGGATAAAGAGGGGCAGTTGTTGATACCCAATTGTTCCCAAAAAATATCTTAAAATTGCATATATACCTTCAAAGTTATGCATTAATAGCAATTGGTATTTTTCCATTATTTTCCTACATTTTTATTAATTTGTCCAGTATTTATTTCCAATAAATGATTATAAAATTACATCACAAATAATTTCAAAAGCATTTCTTAATTTAATTTATTGATTATGGTCCTAATTCGACCCAATTATTTCATTATTATCCAAATTGGTATCTTTTGGCTATAATTGCAATAACTTTGCAATTATAGCCCAAGCATATAATTTTGCACTATTTTCTACCGAAAATTAGTCATTTGTACTTTTAAATACTGAATAATCATTTCAAACTATTTTCTATGCATGAAATTCATTATTTATAATTATTAGCTATTTTGTAAATTATTTTAATTAATTTGAATTGGGTATTTAACAAATAGCCTAGTCTCATTTTAATTGTAGCCTAAGTTAAACCAGACCCAAACCCAATTAAATAAACCCAATATCCAAGCCCAATCCATTAACTTACCCGACCCAATGTCTGGATAAATCGTGGTCGTTGATCAATTTTGAACAACGGACCAGATTCACCCATACCATAATTAACCTAATAGTCTACCCCCCCCTAAAACCCTCATTCTCTCATTTCCCTCCGCTGTCATCTCCTCCCAGTCTCTCTCAAACTCTCTCCACTCAAACCCTAACCTCCTCTCACCGGTCCTCGACTTCCCGGTAACTATGGTGGTCTCACCACCATACCAGCCTCCACGGATCCTTCCCACACCGGGTTATTGCTGCCTTGAGGTCCTCAAAGGAACTAGAAGGCGGTTCACTCACCCCCCCCCGCCCCCCATGGTTTTCATGTCATTATCAGGCTGTCCATGGCCATCTGAGTAAGATCCTCCCATCTCCGGCTAGAACCTGTGGTTTCTAAGCCGACTTTCTCTCTCTCTTTGGGTTCTCTATCTGAAACCCTAATTTTAACACTGGATTTCTTAGATCTGCAATAGATATGGGTATATTCCGAGGTATTTTGTTGTTTTCTTAAAGATTTTCTTATTTTCTTATTTTCCTAAAGCGTCTCTTCATCTTCAAACTAGGGTTTCTTAATCCCTTTTCAAAAAATGATTCTTCTTCTAACTTTAGTGTTATTCTGTGATTTTCACTGTGTTTAAACGACTTGTTTAAGTTTTTCCTTTATCTGATTTTATTATGTTGAAAACCCTAAGTTTCTTTGTTTAATCTTTGGGTTCTGAGTTTATCTTTACTTTTCGTTCTCTCAAACTTGTTTGCATGTTTGATTCTCATGAATCTGCTTCGATTAATCTGATTATTTTGTGATTTTTACCCTATTATGTTTATTAGGGTTTCTGATTCTTGCTTCTTCCGCTTATATTATGTTTGCTCTACTAATTCCTCTAGTCGTTACTGTTTTCTGGTTGAATCCCTGATTCTACGTGATTTGTACCACTGTGTCCATTAGGGTTTATGATTTTTTGCTTCTTCTGGCCTACTATGTGTTTATTCCATTTGTTCATAAAGTTTTGTGTTAACTCTCCCCTTAATCAGCACTGTTCCTATTTGAATTCCTAATTTTCTGTGATTAACACCTTTTACTGATTTCCTGTGATGATGTCTTTACTGTTTTTCAACCTGTAAACTATTTTCTTACCTTATTATGTGATCGACTATTATTAGTTGGTTCTTACTGATTGTTTCCTTAATTAGACCTTTTTGTACCTAGCCTAATTACTTGCACTTATTGAAACTATTTTCTTATTTATGCTCCAGCCATACATTATTCCTTTCCTTACTTGTTTTCTGTCTTTTACCGTTTGAAATGACTCCCTTAATTAAGGGAGTAGTTGGACTGATTGTTGCTCTAGTTGGTTCTGAGCTCCATAACTTATTGCCTAATTGTGTTTCTTACCTTATTTTACCTAGTTTCAAACTACTATATATATGCACACATTGATACATACTCATACACTGAACTCAACACACACGAATATATTAGTTCAAAAACTCCCTCTCATACTCAAATCTTTTCTGCTCTCTTTCTTTCTTTGTTACTTACTACTATTCTGAATTAGCCAGCTGCAAGCCAATGCTAATTATTATGCTCTCTTATCCTTCACTTTGTGTTTACTATCTCTTTACTGATATGTTCTGATTTCAATTCAAGTCCCAAAACCAACACGTTTCTTTTACTGCTTCAGTTTATCATGTTTCTGATCTGTTTCTATCTATGATTTTGTTGTTCAACATGTAATTGACATGCCTACGTCATTGTTCATCTAGCATATTATGTTATGTCCCACTTCCCCTTAGGATCAATATGCTTATGAATATGTTACCCCGGTGTAGTATGTCCCAATGTGACTCTGCTCTATCTTATGTTTACTTGGTTTCTAGTATGAACCTTTCTTTGCAAAGCAATTTGTATCCTAAGTTGTCTGATTCTGTGTTGATTCTGAAATTCATGTTGTGTTGATACCATTAACTATCCCCCGAATCCCCATAAACCCCCTACAAGAACTTCTATGCTCTTGTATACTATGTGTTATATGTGTCCCCAATTCCCATCACCCCTGTATGAAGGACTGTGATTTGAATGTGCTAAATCTGTTTGTGATGTGATTAGTCTATTGTTTATTAATTGTCCTACTCTTGTCAAAAACTGTTTTTTACTAAACAACTCTCCTATTTTATAAAATTGTTTCAACTAAGTCTTTTTCAAACAGTCTTTCCTATTAAAACCTTTTCAAAACCATGTCAAGCACTCTCACTCTACTCTTAGGTCCTTAGGTTCTGCCCCCTCCAGTGTATGACTGCCTTGGGATTCCTGTGAGATCCATCTGAACTTCGATGCACTGGGGGTTGGTCCTTCCACACTGCACTTACTCAATTATGGTTATGAAATCTGGGTGTGAACACTGCCCGGGATCCCTTGAGGTCCTTAGGGAACTCTGACACACCCGGATATGAGAAAGGCTATGAAACATTTGGGCACTGGAGGTTCTGGGATCTTGGCCTGTTTTTTAGGCTCCCTATAGTTTAACTTCTTCTTTTATTTTATCTATTTATGTAATTTACTCAGCTGGTCTGTATATTTGTAAACAGATATTAGGGATGACTAGTGAAGTGGGGAGGGTAGACATATAGTTATGTTAACATCATCGGGTAGAAATCATGTTTTAAGCTTTACATTGTTTCTATCTGCATTAGAATCCATGTTTTAGGACCAACATGTTCATTCAAACCATGCCAATCATGCACTACATACCATGTTCCTGAGATTTCATGTCTACTATTTCAGCATCTCATCCATGCTTTATGTTTATCTCTTAGAAATCCTACTCCTAGGACAATAAACAACGTTAACATAAAAGTTGTTACTCTTGTGCATTCAAAATCATGTCCCAATCATCTTGTAACTCTTTGTGCATTTTAGAAATCATGCTTTAGGAATCCTGTGCATCCTGAAATTATGTCTTAGCCATCCTGCATTCATATGTGCATGTTAGATACCATGCTCTAGGATTTCGTTTGCATCTGCTTAACCATGCCCAGTGTACTACTGACTCACGAAAAAGGTAGAAGCAGTGTCACATCTAATTGTCTTGCTCTTAATAAAACTAGTGACAATCTCTGCATAACCATATCACCTAGAATAGCATGCTTTTAGGTAAAACAACCTCTGAACTATTTTTTAACAATTCTGGTAATTACTATGCACAACCCCACGCCTAGGAAAGTCTTAGGTAATCAATCCCTTTAAAGGTTGGAACATTGCTTGGTTGTGTTTACTGTCTAAAGGCTAACAAGTTTTAAAATCAGTAGGCAAACTTATTAGGTCCTTGCTATTGAGTTTATAAATAAAGTTTCATACTTCTGTGCATTGATATTCACTTAGATATCCTGTCTTAGGATTCTGTCTAATAAAACTGCCTCTTGTTTGTGTTTGAGACGTGCTACTTATGTGCATTATCTGTGGAGGTAAATCTGAGCCTCTTAACTGCTTTTTTTCCTACACTTATTTGTAAAGTACTATTTGTTCACCTTAGGGTTTTTGTCTAGAACTGCCTATATTTAGAGGTCCTAAATTCCTCCAGGGCCATTAAGAAGGGCGGGTAACAGCACGCATAGAGATCGTTAAACAACACTCGCTTTAATAATCGCTACGGGTGGGAAAGGGTAGATATGGATATGATATACGGTGCGCTAATGCAACGTGTAGCCCCTCTTTTGAGGAGTGATTACCGGGCATTGTACTGATGTGATCCTATAGGATAAACAACCTAGGACCCCCTATCCCTTACATATGTGTGTTTAGATCATAACTCTTTCAAAATTTTATATGTGTGCCTAGACTCTAAATCTTTTAATCTTTAGCACATGTGTGCTTAGACTGCGAATCTTCTCAAAATATTTATTTGTTTACCTATTGTCACACCTCCTTTTTCCGACACAGGGTTGGATATGGGAGTTTTTCCAATTAAAGTGAC